>VYZT01059397.1:263-14536 GCA_013400735.1 Pomatostomus ruficeps | reverse complement strand
CCTGTTGCATTTTAATTTTTCTACTTCCAATCTCATAATTTAGTCATTATGCATTTTTTATTTTCTTGCTTTGTTTTGGCATTATTCAGATATGTATGACTTCTTTCCTAAAAGAGGGCTTTCTTTTATCTATATAACATCTGCACCTTTAATGTTGTGTCTTACCTCAGCTCTGGAAACATACTTTGGAGTGGAGGGAGAAGGATCAAATGCCCTCTGTGTATTGCAATGATGAATCTCAAACATCTTAGTATTCACTCTGTTGAAGCTTTAGAAGTCTTAGGTAAGAAAGGAGTGTTAGAAGTAACCTCAAAACCTATTCCTCCATATATTTTTATGAAAACTTCTGCTCTCTGCCACAAAAGAAGTAGCCCGGTTCAAAATGAAAGAGGAGGCCAATGTCAGCAGATCCTTTTCACACTTGTGGTTATGGTTTGTATCCAAGCCCAACAACATTTGAGGAATTGTACTGGTTTCCCATATAATCAGTGCAGAGTGACTTCTCTGGAGGGTGTTCAACTGCATTTAATTGGGTAACTTAATCCCTAAAGGTGTCCTCTTTTCATGACCAGTTCTAAAGGAAGCCTAATGTACTAACTTAAGTATAGATGCCTACTTCTGGTGAAATTAATCTTAATCTTGCCATTTACCCTTTCCATAGACCATTATTTCAGTTCTCTTTAAGCACTGAGGGTCAAACCTGCATTAGCAGTAGAGAAGAACTGGTCTAGAGATCAAGGAAAGTAGAAAAGGGATTCAGTCAATGAATGCAGAGTTCAACTTTGTTTTTTCACATGCCAAGTCAAAGATTGATTCTTGTGATGCCTGTAGAGCCCATGTTACTTGAATCAAGAAACTGCCTCTGAATGAGCAGAGTGCTTCCCTCTGTTGCTTGCACCTATGGAGTAAAGGTTGTGACAGATATGTTTTTATGTGAAGTACCCATGTATTCTGTGTGTGATAGTGCCTTGGCTGAAGTGGGGTTATTGTTATATTCACCTCAGATATGCCTGCGTGTAGTACCCAAAATCAGCTACACGGTACAGTCTTTAAAGACTTTTTCTTTGAGCAGAAGCTGTAGTTGCTCTTGATCTCTTAACCCCAGAGTTCCTCACCCTGCTGTAAAACTGCTTCCTGAGAGCAAGGACTAACTGCTTCTCCTCAGATGCTGACATTTTTGAGCTCCGTGGCATTCTATTGCAGTGATAATAAAATGACATGAGGTACTTGCTAAATGCAGCAGCCCTGGAGAAGCAGCTCATTGTGCCTTTGTAGGCTAGACTGCAGTTAAAACAGTTTGTGTGTGACACTTCATGAGTAACTGTTATAAAGAATTTCTTGTTCTTATGGTAGCTTAGAAGAGAGTGGCCAGTAATGGCAGAGCTCTAGCTAAGGATGATAAATGTCTCTAAATATTGAGAATTAACCTTTGCAGATGATGAATTGTGAAAACTGTGTGAAGCTTCTGTCATTCTAATTAATCTGACTAAAACATCGAGCAAATAGGGAGATTTCTAATGTCTCCAAGAACAGAAAATGACTGCTATAAAGGGACAAATGCCAGCATATTGCAGGAGGTGCCCTATGCTTTTTAAGTCTGAGTATCCAGATCTTGACTGATAGAAAGGATTGTGATACTAAATGCTGTTTATTTTTTACATTCTTATTTTAATTTACCTTTAAATGTATAAAATGCCTAAAGATATGGCATTCTTTATTTTGACAGATAAGGAAGGACATACATTTTCTGTATTCTGGGTGCTGGTGAGTGTTATCCTAGGTGCAATAGCCATGCTGTGCAAAGAGCAAGGAATTACAATACTGGTAAGAACTATCTTATTAACTGAATTTTGACCTCAGCATCTGTCAGGTGTAGTTGTAAAGTCTGCAGAAATTAGCTTATCCACAGCTAATGACATGCACACCTTTTTGTTCTGTTCAGAAAACTAATGTTGACAAAAAGCAGTATTCTAATAGATCTATCTTGACTGTATCCCTGCCAATCTATTAAAGTTTTTCACTTCAATTTAATTGTAAGCAGGTTGCATATATTTTTGCAAAGTTTGAAGAGATTACAGCATTAGTTTCTCCTTTGTTGCCCCTGTTTTTGAATGTGATTCTTGAGATAGCAGAACTATAAACTTCTCACTGAAGGCTCATGAACAAAGATATAACTGGGGGAGAGCATTTTTAAAAGCTCCACAGTGTAATTATAATTAGGGCCATTGTTTATGCACTTCTAATACTGCATCTCTTCCTTTTGTGTCCCTTATTTAAGGATGTATCTATGGAAACATGTAGTTATTGTTCGTGTTTATTGTAGTCTGGCTTTTTGTAACTTCAATGAAGACTATTCTGGTTTGGGTGACCAAACTGGCCACCTGAAATGCTGCATCTATGATTTTTGCCTTTTATATAGCCATATATCTTTATAAGTAAATCCAATTTATAGCTTTAAGTGACATAGATGAACAACAGAATCAGAAAATTCTTTGCAGCAAGGACCCTTTTGTCCTTGCTAGAAGAAAAGGGAAAAGAAATTACAGAAAACTTCTTGATTTGGGACAGTTTTTTTGATAGATGTTTGTAGAGCAATGTATTTTTCAAAGGTGTCTGTAAGGAAAACATAAGGAATTGTCGTAAAACATGGTGTAATTATTTACTTGAGCAGTATGAAGTAATTATTTGAGCTAGCAGACACAGAACTATTATTGGATTTCGGTTTTTTATTAGTTTGATGTTGCATTGCTAGGATGATTATATTTATTGTTGTGCTAAGGGGCACAGGTCAGAGGGATAAAGGGGTAAATCACCTATTAAAAAGATTACTTGGAGTCTGAATGTATTTTTCAGTAGGATTCTTGCCTTCCTATCTCCATGTGAGTGAGCCAAAAGCTTTTTAACTGCCAAGTGGCTTTTCTACGTGGAACCAAGCCACACTTATGTATCTTCTGTCCCTTCCCTTTGGCTGTTAGGGAGGGCAGGCCTTGTGGCCTCCCAGTGTACCAGCTCTTCCAGATCTTTGCTTCGCCTGGAACTAGTTTTACTGTCTTTTTTTCCATCTAGTCTTTAGAACAGTGAGGTAATTTCTGAAATTATTAGAATATAGGATAAATACTCAAGAATTATCAGGGTGATATGCTGAAACTTTGAAGGGGAAATACTAAAGTTTGATTTTGCTGATAACCTCAACAGAATTACCCCTGGATACATTTATACATTTTGTTTGCCCGCTTGGAGGTAGTTATCCTGCAAAGCCCTGAGTGTGTTCTTGTTTTATTTGTAGTGGCTGATGTCGTATGGAACTCTTCCTTGGTTTCTTTTTTCCCCAACAACTTGTCCTGTGTATACTGTTGTAATTGCAAGAAAAGCAAGTCTGATGCCTCTGTTAAATCTTTCTGAGCCTTTGTCTGTGCCCTTTAAAAACAGTATTTCTGAAACCTGGAAGTCCAAAGATACCATATAACAAAAAATAAGTAGAAGGCTTAAAGGAAATCCACCTTACTGACAGAAGCCTTACCTTTTGACTGCAGCATTTACACTGCAGAACATTTGGGGAAGAAGATGGAGAGCAGAATTCTGTTGTGACCATGCATATGTTATCTAGCTTGCTGGTACAGGGTATTCCCTGAAGGGTTATTCCAAGAAGCAGGAGAATTCCCATTACAGTAAAATGTTATTCTACTCATCTGAGCTCAGATTCTCAATTTACCATTCTGCCATCATTACTACCAATGTATCTCTCTGCTTGTTTGGAATCAGAATTAAGATGTACAGTAAGTCATGGCAGAAGTGCAATGTAAGATAGAAAGGAAAATATTTGTGGTTAGCTGCTTCATCTTATGCTGTTATTTTTCTCTTGGTTGCTTAGGGTTTGAATGCAGTGTTTGATGCACTGGTGATTAACAAGATAAATCTTCTGGAGCTCATTCGAAAGTTGCTGTATAAGGACAAGTCATTGGAGGTGAGTCCCTGGACATTTTGTTCATTCCTACAGGTTTTGTTCATTATGGCCATTCAGACAGTCATGTCCTAAAAGACAAAGATTCAGCTTCTGACAGTTTCCTTGTTGTTGAGAATTAGAAAAAAAAACCCAAATCAATCAACCAAACAAAAAAAGTATTGTTAGTCAGCCTAGTAAGACAATGTGCTATGTCATTTTTGCAGCAACATGAATAGTAATGGGGTGTTGCTAGGATTGCATTGGATAGTGAAATCCCTTCCACAATTTTCTCAAAAGTATGTTAAAAATGTGATATGGAACAGCTGACTGCTTGATGCAGCAAGTTCTCCAGGGTCAGTAGCTATACACCTGAAATGGTACTTAGAATGGTTTGGTCAGAATAAAGAGAGGGAGCGATTTATTCAGATTCTCAACGACATAGTTAGACATTTGAAAAGTACATTAAAAACATGTTGATGGGTCCCAGTATCTTTGGAGTTTAAAAGGCAAAGTTATGTAAGCAGTGATAGTTGCTAAGGATTGATTTTTGTGGCTTTCATTGATGTCGCTTTAACTGGTATTGTCTCAAGTGGAGTCTGGCACCCAGTATTTGCACTGGCAAGCAAATAACAGAAACAATCAGCCTCAGGTGAATGATGGATAGCAGCCAAATAGACCTGCAGCCTACTAGAACACCACTGCTGTTGAACAGTTAAGATTTTCATCCAACATTCAACAAGGCAAAAGAATATTCCTTGTACTTTGCTTCAGTCTGGTTTCACTGCAGAGGAATGTTGCTGAATGGCACAAGTCCTATGGGGCTTTTAAATTCCTTTGCAAGGAGTGAAATGAGCAGCTTCAGGGGAAATCAGGGAAAGTAGGTTCTCTAGAACTGCAATAATAGATTTGACCAAGAAAGGCTAAGTGATGAGTACAGAAGTATTTCAGGCAGCAAATAGGAATGCTGGAGAGTTTTGCTGTATAAGGAGACTAATGTCAACTAGAATATGATAAGGGAAGCATCTAGAGTTGTAGGGAACTAAAGCAGAGCCAGTTCAGAATTAAGTGCTGAAAACAAAAGGTAATAAGTAGAACCTCAGGAATAAATGGCCTGTCAGCCTCACATCAATGCCTGGTAAGATCATGGAACAGATCCTCATGGAAGTTATGTCAAAACACATGAATGACAGGGACGTGGCTGGAGACAGCCAACACAGCTTCACCAAGGGCAGATTGTGCCTGACTAATCTAGGAGATTAATCTGGAATTGACAAGAGAAGGCTGCAGGGACCTCTTCAGGAAGTCTGTTCCAATGTTTGACCAGTAATAAATTCTTTACAATGAGGGTGGTGATGCACCAGAACAGGTTATGCAGAGAAGCTGTGGATCCCCCATTCCTGGAAGTGTTCTGGGCCAGACTTGACAGGGCTTTTAGCAAGCTGATCTACCAAAAGATATCCATGGCATCCTTTATAGACCAAACCATTCTATGATTCTGGGAAATGTATCAGAGTCAATTCTTTTTGGAGGATTATTCTTTAAGCATGAAGAGCTCAGAACGTGATGCTTCTGTTTTGTGACTTTTAAATGGTTGTTTCAGTGAAGAAAACATCAGATGTGCCTTTTTCCTCTTACTCTTTTGATAGAAGTAATTAATTTTAGCTTCTGTTACCTGCTCTTTTCAAGGAAGTGTATCTAAGATTGTTTTGCTTTGTTGAAAGGCAGATCGTAAAAATTCTACAAGTAAGAACATTTTTTTTCTTATTGATAGAGACAGGTTTCCGTTTCATGCCAGATTTCAGTTAGCTCTAAATCAGAGAGGATATAATAACACTTCTTCCACTTTCAAATTCTGCCTACTGAGAGATTTTGTGGCAATTGTGAAGTCTGGCCTTTAAGAAACTGCACGTACTGTTAAATGAAATAAAGCCCTGGGATAAGAGATTTTGTACTTAATCTATCATAAAGCAGTTATAGATTTTCACTATATGTGATTTTTTTCATAGCACAATTTTCTTCCAAAAGCTATTTTATAGGAAAACCATTCCTAAATTCTCACTGTAGTGACTTTGGTTACTGAAGTGTCCAGGTTGGAAGCAACCATTTGAGCACAAAGGCTAGCTTATGTAACATCAAAATTATAGACTGCTTTATCCTTAGGCATTCAGCTAAATATTTTATCATGATGCCATTGTCAATTACAAATACTAAAAAGCAATCTGAATATTGTTTTTAAATTTAACTTTTCCATCCTTTTAGAAAATAGGTATCTTCAGCCAGGGCACTGTTAGATGTCTGTCTTTGTTCAGGAAGCCTACTTTTTTTTTAACTTCAGACATAGCTAATATTGATCTAACTATAACTAATATTAACTAATATTGACCACAATTGTGGTGGTCCTTGCTAAAGGGCATATTCCACTAAGAGGTAATAATAATTATTGTGCCATCTTAAAGCCGTGACGGGTGTATTGTTATATTTACTGATGATTCTGCTTCCAGTCTCCACTGGTGAAGCTTGAAGAATCTCTCCAGTGTACACTGGTTTGGTTTTTTTGTTTGTTTGTTGTGGTTTTTTGGGGGTTTTTTTGTTTGGTTTTTTTTTTTATTTATTTATAAAAATTATGTGTGCTTGGAGAAAATGTGTTATACTTTCTGGAGAAAAATATATAAAAGTCTGTCAAATTTAGTATCTACACCATCACTTTTCTATGTTTTATGTGAGTTGCCTTCTTTACACCCTAAAGTGTATATTATAAAATGTGTGATATAAATCAACTGAGTTAATGTAGATCAAACACAATTTTATACTTTTCTGATCTTGGATAATTTACCCTGAAGTAAGTGATTTGGGTGACTCTCTGTCATTAGCATTTTAATCATGTTTTTGGGTGTGAAAATTTTAATTCAGTTTCTAATTTCTCTCAGTTCCTAACTGTGCAGTTTTCTTGGTATATATCTGTAATTTTACCTCTAAAGATACCTAAGTGGACAAAAACTTTCCACGACAAGCAGTCAGCTGGAAATAGCTATATAGAACAAAGTCCCCAAAGTAAACATCCTTCCTTTTAAAAAGAAAAGATAAATTAATTGAATATGCTGTATACTAAAGGCTGTATTCTGCTCAAACTCCCTCTCAGAAATTGCCATGCAAAATTACGTCAGCTATAGAATTACAGAGGATTTGTAGAAGAGAATCTTCTGGAACTAAAACGTTTTGTTTCCTGATTGAGATGGAAATAAAAATGTTTGCAAAACATACTTTGCAATTAAAATGTCAACTCTAATAGCAAAAATGCATAGGAATAGCTTTTTCTTTCTGAGATAGAGGTAAAAAGGATGTGAATGTGTTGGATAAGAGAACAAATAATGTTTCTATATGAGGTGGGGCTTTTTATTTCTTTCTTTCCTGTAGAATGTTGGGCTGTTAAGGAAGGGCCTGCTTTTCAGGATAACTCTTCTGATGTGTGGAGGGGCCAGTATACTTTACATACGCTGGAGGATTATGGGCACAGGGCCACCAGCTTTCACTGAAGTAGACAACCCAGCTTCATTTGCTGACAGTCTGTTCGTAAGGGTAAGTTTGGAAGCTGCATTTTTCGGGCCAGCCCAGAACATTTGTCTTTGTCATAAAATTGAGTTTTCTTTGCTTCTAGGAAACAATGAAGAGGGCAGTTTTTACATTTCAAGATATGGGTGATGAGTCACCTTCACTTGTGCTGCTGTGATGATTTTCTGCCAATTTTTTAAAATAGTATACCGTGTATATCCTTTTCATTCAATTTGGCATGCACTGTACACATTGAAGTAGTTTTCCATTTACTCACTATTCTTCCCATGCATGCAAGAAATTAATTTTTGCTGATTTTCATCCCTTTTCCACATACTGTGCTTGACTTTTCATCTTTCATAACTGAAGAAAACACCACAAAGTTCTAGTCTGGTGTCTTTGGAGTATGTCTTGGTGATATACCTCTGGTGGCATTAAGGATCTTTCTGGAGATGGAGAATGAAGGATGAAGACAGTCACTAATGTCTTTTGATATTTTCTGCTATTGTAAGAGATTGTTCTTTTTATATATGAATATTGGTTGGAGAGCACAGCATTGCATTTCCCTGCTCTGAACTAGACAGCCACCTAGCTATGTTTAAAAGAAACTTAAAGCTTAATTTCAGAGCTGTAATAGTAATGGATATGTAAATAGTTGTAGTATAACAAAATAAAGAGGCCATGAATACTGTTAGAAGGGAAATGAGAGAAGAGAGAAGGACTGAAGTTGTCCCCTTCCCCCCTCAAGTTTAGTATCAAATAAATGTTTGTTTTCTCTTTGACTGACAGGCTATAAACTATAATTACTACTATTCGCTGAATGCATGGTTGCTGTTGTGTCCCTGGTGGCTGTGTTTTGATTGGTCAATGGGCTGCATACCCCTCATTAAATCCGTCAGCGACTGGAGGATAATTGCACTAGCAGCACTTTGGTTCTGCCTAATTGGTCTGATATGCCAAGCTCTGTGCTCAGAAGACAGCCATAAGAGAAGGTAAGAGACAGTGATGAATTTTAAATGCCTGGCCAACTTGAGTACAGTATTATTTTGTTAAATCCACTACTGATAATTTTAACAATTCAGGGGAACCAGTGTCTAGCAAATGCAGTTCAAATAAATATTTATAGCTGTCATTACAGTTTTATCCCAATTTGGGCCCATCACTGTACACCATCTAGTAGGAAACAGAGTTGAAGGAGGAGGCATGGATGGCTGCTTTATTTTTTTCTCCTGAAATGGTATTTTGAGATCCTTAACACTGTAGGTGGTAAAAAGTAATGTGTGCTCAAAACACAGTAGGAAATTATGTATGTTGTTGCCCTTACTTCTTACAAGCCATCATTTCCTTTAATCTTCTCCTAATAATGGAAGAGAGGAGATGTGCTTTGAAAGCAGGTAGAAATACCAGCCATGATCATGCATTTAAAAAGTAAAATGCTTGACCCATGGTATCTACTCAGAAAACTTTATCCAAAGGAACTAAAAAATTTATTGTAAACTGTTCTTTCTCACTAGGGACTTCTGTTTAAATCTGCAGGTTCTGTTCCTACAGATTTTATGTAGACTTAATTTCTCAGTTCTTTAAAATTTTTCAACTGCTCAATTATAGAATGGTTTGAGTTGGAAGAGACCTTAAAGGTCAGGTAGTTTCAGTTCCCTGCCATGGGCAGGGACACCTTCCATGAGATCAGATTTCTCAAAGCCCCATTTATCCTGGCCTTGAACACTTTCAGGAATGGGGCACTATCACTACATGTCCTTTTCAAAAGCCCTTCTCCAGCTCTCTTGCTGCCCCCTTTAGGTACTGGAAGGTTGCTGGAAGGTGTCTCCCTGGAGCTTTCTCTTCTCCAGGATACACATCTCCAACTCTCTCAGCCTGTCTTCATAGGAGCTGTGCTCCAGCCCTCTCACCTTCATGGCCTACCTCTGGACTCACTCCAACAGGTCCATGTCCTCCCTATCTTGGGGGCCCCAGAGCCACATGCAACACTCCAGGTAGGGTCTCAGGAGCAGAGTAGAGGGGCAGGATCACTTCCCTCGCCCTGCTGGCCACACTGCTTTGATGCAGCCCAGGATATGGTCGGCTTCCTGCACTGCAAGTGCACATTGCTGGGTCATGTTGAGCTTCTCATCACTGAACACCCCCAAGTCCTTCTTCTCAGGGCTGCTCTCATGCCATTTTATGTCCAGCCCATCTTTGTGCTTGGGATTCCTCTGACCCAAGGACCGGACCTTGCACTTGGATTTCGTGAGGTTTGCATCAGCCCACCTATCCTATCCAGCTCCCTCTGGATGGCATCCCTTCCCTCCAGTGTGTCCACCACACTGCACAGCTAGGTATCGTGGGAAAACCTGCTGGGGGTGCACTCAGTCCCAGCATCCGTGTCGCCAACAAAGATGTTAAACAGTGCCAGTCCCAACACTCGCCCTTGGGCAACACCACTTGTCACTGGACTCTGGGCACTGAGCCATTGACTGCAACTCTTTGCAACCATCCAGCCACTTCCTTATCCACCAAGAGCCCCAGCTGTCAAATCCATGTCTCCAATTTAGAGATGAGGATGTCATGCTGGACAGTGTCAAATGCTTTGCACAAGTCCAGGTAGATGACATCAGTTGCTCTTCCCTTATCCAGCAACACTGTAACTCCATTGTAGGCGGCTATCTAGTTTGTCAAGCACAATTTTTCCTTAGTGAAGCCAGATTGGCTTTCACCAGTCACCTTATTTTCCATGTGCCTTAGCATATTTCCCAGGAAGATCTGCTCCATAAGCTTACCAGGCACAGAGGTGACCTACAGACCTGGTTTCCTGTGTCTGCCTTCTTCCCTATTTAAAACATGAAGGTTATGTCTCTGCTTTTCTAGTCAGTGGGAACTTCAGCAGACTGTCATGACTTCTGAAATATTATGGATAGGGGCTCAGCACTATCTTAGCAACTTCATCCAGCAGCTCCCTCAGGATTCGCGAATGTGTCTTATCAGATCCCATGGAGCTGTGCACCATCAGATTCCTTAGATGTTCTTGAACCTGACCTTTTCCTACAGCAGACAGTTCTTGGTTCTCCCAGTCTCTGCCGTTGCCTTCTGTGACTTGAGCAGTGTAGTTGGAGCACTTGCTGGTGAAGACTGAGGGAAAAGAGTTGTTGAATACCTCAGCCTTCTCCATGTCCCAGGTAATCAGGCTTCCCATTTGCTTCCAGAGAGGGCCCACTTTTTCCACAATCTTCCTTTTATCACTAACAGAGGTAATTCTATTTTTCAAAGTGCAAAACCTTTTCTTGTTCTTTTCTTCCTCTCATCCCTTCAAATATTAACAGCGCATCTGCCTGCCTTTCTGCTGTTCCCGTACTTACTTGCACAGATAAATCATTTTGGAGAGGGGGTGGAATTCTTGCTGCAAGTGATGTCATGCTTTCTAGTAAAAATGCACTCACTAAGCCTTTATTGCTAAATAGTTTTGTAGTAAAAAGTGAAGACAAAAAGTATCGTGAAGGCATAGGACTTTTGGAAATGAGAAAAGACCAAGGAGAGTCATCTACCTTACAGTGTAGAGATTCATTTGTAATAAATTAGAATAGAAAATTACCATGCCTGTGGCCTGTTTAAGAAACACCTGACATGGACCTGAGGTTCTTATTCCCTTATGTCAGCTCTGTGAAAGTGAGGTACCCAGACTCTTTTGTCTGTGCTCTGCATAGTCCATAAAGAGTTACCTGCCGAGGATGCTAACACTGGTGCCTAAAAAAGGAAGACAAACTGCCCTCGAAAAGTGTGTCTCTTCTGACTGTAGAAAGAGTATAATTACTAACTTTCAAGTGGTTAACCACAATGGATTCTACTATTGATGTCTTTGTTAGGAGAAAAACCACTTTCTGTTGAATGTGCACCTAAGTTTCTTCTTTAACAGTGACTTATGTTTTTGCCCCCATTACTGTCTTACTAGGTCCAAAAATAGGTAGCTTTTACCATTACTTTTCATGTCTGTGTATTTTAAATAGGAGTTATGTAATTATTATGTCATAGGGCTGTTTTCTGGCCTGGAAGCATGAATATTGCTTTTCTGGAAATTATAGCAATGATTATTAAAGTGCCTCACTGAAATTTGATCTGATCTTCTTAGTGGCTCTCAAAGGCTGTGTTTGAATGCCCTGTTCTATATGCACATACTTGTACAATGTTTAAATAAAGTTTATATGTTAAGTGGAAAAGGTATGTCTGTTAAGATTTCTAGTTACCTGAGAATCTGTTTCTTGTTTGCAGAATCCTTACACTGGGACTTGGATTTCTTATTATCCCTTTTCTTCCTGCAAGTAATCTCTTCTTCCGAGTAGGATTTGTTATTGCAGAGAGAGTCATCTACCTCCCCAGTATTGGATATTGTATTCTCTTTACATATGGATTTAGTCTCTTGAGTAAGCAAGCAAAGAAAAAGGTACCATCAAAATAATTGGTAAAGTTGATGATGAAGTTGTTCAATGGTATGATTTGTTTCTTAACTTAGCTCTCTTTCCTTAAGAAAATTCTCACTATGGCAGTACTTGGAATCTTGTTGATAAATATTATGCGCTGTGCGTTCCGCAGCAGTCAGTGGAGGTCAGAAGAACAGCTTTTTAGGAGTGCATTGTCTGTGTGCCCTCTGAATGCAAAAGTAAGTCACTCATGGACTTCTTATCTTATTTTCTTTTTTTAAAATGTTTTGAAATTTGGGGTCAAGGAGGTGTTATGCATAGTTAATATATTGTGCTACAGTGTTATTCACAGGCTTGCTTGGTTCAGGAATGACATTGACATGTCAGACACCTAAATTACAATGGTAGCATAGTCAAAATATCAGCAAGTGCAAATTACAGTATTGTAATTCAGAACTTGAGGGTGGGAGTGGGGAGGTGAGGGAGAAGGGAGAATGCACTTCAAGAAAGGCAACCGGTAAATTGGATGTACTGCTAATAAAATCTACTTAAAAGAATTGTGTGTATAATTGCAAGTTATTGCAATAAAAATATCCAAACAAGTTAAGTTGTAGCAATGTATTCAACTGAAAAATGTCTATGCTGTTTTTCGAATCCTTTCTGTGTACCTTCCAGTGGTACATAAAGCCAGCACAGCTGAGGGGCAAACTAGCATATCATCAGTGCAATTGCAGGATGTGGGAGTAAAATCTTTGCTCCCACTTCTGCTCTTTTACAGCAGACATGGGCACTGAAGAAAGGTGCAATTTTCCCTGCAGGCTCAGTGAGGGAACAAGTAAGATGGTGGCACTGGAGAAGATGTCTCACTGAGCTGAGCAGCAGTGTTCAGCATCGGAGATTGACTCTAGCCTCCAACAGAGGTGACCTCCACAGCAATACTTTGGCAGCCAAGAGTGTGATCTGTTGGAGCATACCACTGAGCCCTGATGTTGTCTGAATTTTAGTAAAGAGACTCTTTGAAGAGCCTGGGAGTGAGAATGTGCAGCTTGTCAATAAAAATACATTGATGTTTTAAAAGATTAGATTTCTGTGATCTAGAGTGGTATCTAGACAATACCAATCAAGACACAGGGTTTAAAAAGGAACCTGTGAATGCTCAGCTTCACAAAGAGAATGATAAACTTACTGGAATACAAATATGCAACAGTGAGCTGTAAAAAACATTTATGGCCAATATTTGCAACATGGTGGCATCTTACAGTAATCTCGGATTTTAATACATAGGAAAAGAGTTGTTGTATTTTATTGTGTGGCCGTGGTAGGAAACCATCTCCTTTTTAGTGATGACCGCAGTATATCTTGTCTTCTGGATGACAAGCCCATACTATAAAAGGAGCAAATGCAATCTGTTTTCTTTGTGTGTAGCTCCATCCATCTGCCATGGTAAGAGTGCTTTAGACAGATCCACACTCTTTGCCTCTGCTCCAAGCTCCTTGGACTGCAGCCATGCCTGGCTGGAAAGCTGTGTAGCTGTGCTCCCACAGTACTGTGCTTGAGCCGATAAGCTGTGCACAAGCTACTGAACTAATGCAGCTGGTTCAAAGCCAATGAATGTACAGGCAAAATGAGCTTGTGTTTGTCAACAATGGGCACTGTAGTCATGCCTGAGCTGTATTTCTGCTGGTGGCACCTTGTGCAAATGGAAAGCGTGGAGATGTGAACAGGGGAGGGATTGTAGGCTCACATTCCAATTCTGCTGAAGGATGTCATTTTGAAATCACAATAGCAGGGAACTTCCCTAAGCAGGAACATTAGAGAGTCCATGTGTGAGAGCCTATCTCTTGTTTTCTTTATGAACTCAGCTATATTTATTTAATTTTGACAAATGTAAATGTAAAAATTTGAACTAGGTTTTGTTCTGATCTTCAGTTGTCTTGAAATTGCAGGCTTCCTTTAAAAATGGCTCCACAGGACTTTCTTTCAGTGGCCCATTTATTTCAGTGGGAGGCTGGTGCAGACCAAAGAATGGCACATAGATAATAGCTTTTTCTTGTTGTTCTTGGAACATATTAAATATGTGTAATGTGGTCATGCTTTACTTCCATTATGTAGCAGGATCCCAAAATCTCAAATCCTAACCAGCAGAAAAAGCTGTTTATGTTTTGTGTTACAGCTCTTTTCAATTCCAAATTGTCTGTGTGGGAAGGTAAGAGTAACCTTACCCTAATTCTAAATAAGAAGTTGTAACAGCCTTGCCTTCTCTAATTTCAAGACTCATCTTCTTTAAACATATTTTTAGATAAAGATGAGGAAACTGCATTAAATGAGATTGTCTGGCATAGTAGTGGATCTGGTGCCTTGAGTGGTGACAG
>VYZT01059396.1:19534-76158 GCA_013400735.1 Pomatostomus ruficeps | reverse complement strand
TTTAGTTTAAAACCATTACCCTTGTACTGTCACTATCTGCCTACTCTTCATTATTTTTATAAGCTCCCTTTAAGTGCTGAAAGGCTGCAATGAGGTTTCCCCAAAGCCTTCTCTTCTCTGGACTGAACAACCCCAGCTCTCTCAGCCGGACTTCATAGGAGATGTGCTTCAGCTGTCTGATCATCTTTGTGGCCTTCCTCTGGACCCAACCCAACAGGTCTGTGTCTTTCTTGTGCTGAGGACCCCAGAGCTGGATGCATCACTCCAGGTGGAGTCTAATGAGGGCAGAACCACTTCTCTCAACCTGCTGGCTATGCTCCTTTAATGCAGCCCAGATGTTGGCTGAGAAGGCCAACCCTTTGGGCTGTGAGTGCATACTGTTGGCTCCTGTCCAGCTTTTCACCCTCCAGAACCTCCAAGTCCTTCTCTGCAGGACTGGTCTCAGTGACTCTCTTTCTTTTCCTAATCTTAACCCGTGCCCTAACCCAGGTGCAGCACTTTGCACTTGGACTAGTTAAACTTTATGAGGTTCTTGTCAGTCAGCTTCTTAAGCTTGTCCTGGTCCCAATGGATGGCATCCCTTCCTTCTCTTCTGTCAACTGCACTGCTCTGCTTTGTGTGATCTGCAAACCTGCTGAGGGTTCACTAGGTCCCACTGTCTCTGTGATTGATTAGGATATTAAAGAGCACCAATTCCAAGACAGAACTCTGAGGGACATCACTTGTCACCAGCCTCCACCTGGACATAGAGGCATTGACCAAAACCCTCTCTCTGCATCCCTTCAGTCAATTTCTTATCCACCAAATAGCCCACCTGTCAAGTGCATGTCTCTCCATTTTAGAGATAAGGATGTTATGTGGACTTATGTCAATGGTATTAATGGAATAAGTCTAGGTAGATGATAACATTCAGCCTTCCATTCTCAACTGTTGCAGTCATTCCATCTTAGAAGCCCCAGTTTGATCAGACACGATATGTTCTTGGTGAAGCCGTGCTGGTGGTTGTGGATCATCTCCTTCTCTTGTATGTTCCTTAACATTGTTTTTGTGAGGATCTGCTCAACAATCTTTCAAACCAAGTACAAAGCCAAAGCTTTCCGGTCTGTAGTTACCTGCATTTTCTTTTCTCCTCTTTTAAAAATAGGAGTGATATCTCCAGATACTGGTGGCTTTGCCTGAATGCCATGACTTTTCAAATCTGACAGAAAGTAGCTTGGCAACAACATCAGTCAGTTCGCTCAGGATCCTGGGATGCATCTCATCAGGCCCCATAGATCTGTGCCAGTTCAGTTCCATCAGGTGGTCTTGAACCAGCTCTTTCCTTACAGTGGGAGGGCTATGCTCCTCAACTGGAGATTCAGGGACTTGAGAGATGTGAGAAGTCTGACTGCCAATGACGATTAAGGTGAAGAACTTGTTTAGTACCTCAGCCATCTACACATACGTTGTCACCAGTTTTTCCTCCTTGTTTAGTGGGGGTGCACTCATCTTGGCCTTTCTTTTCTGACCAATGTACTTACAGAATCCTTTCTTCTTTTTCTTTATATCTTTTGTTTATTTTTGGTTGCTTTTTATTTTCAGTTGAGTTAAAGACAGATTTGTAGTTCGGACACTGACACCAAACTTCGTTCCCTTAAGGGATGTGAGATCAGTGCTACTTTTGGGATCTGAAAGAGTCTTCACTGGATGCAAGTCTATTTGCTTCAGGGGGTCATCTATAAGGAGTTGGGTGGGATGGTGCATTTACAACACTTCTTAATATCTTATGCTTAAAACCAACCATGCTTCTCTTACATGGCTTTCTCTTTGTGGAAATAAAGGAAATTTAAATATGACCTTGATATGGTTATCATGATTTTGGGAATAAATATTTTCCCTATGAATTTCAGGGCTTTCTAAGAGCCATCTGTATTAAACTTCCTTTCTTTATAAAATACCTGTATGATTTTTCCCAAAAGCATTATGTCTCATTGTATCAAATTTAGTTGCTGTTTGTTTATTTCAAATTACTATTGTATCACACCTTTTCTGCCTTTCAAAATAACTGTTGTCTGTGTTCAACTACGTAATTCACAGGCAACAATAATTGAGAAAAAGGACATTTCGTGTAGGTTCTTTGGTTATTTTTAATTTCAGATTTTAGCAAAGTTGTTTGTTTGTTTGTTTGCTTGTTTTTGTTTTTTTTAGTATAATGTCCTGTAAAGGATTTTTAAAAGTAATACAAATTTGCAGTAAATGTATTACGAAGAGAAACATCAGAGTGCTGTGAGTTCTACAACATCAGCTCAGAGGCTTGGACAGATAACTTCTATTTTATATTGCTAACTGCAGGTAGAGTAATAAATCTTACTATGCCTATGAACAGTTATTATGCTTTTTCAAAAATTATTTTATTATTCAATTACAAATTTATAAAGCATGGTGTGTGTATTTAGCTAAAATAGTGCAGAAATTAACTAAGTCATTATATTTTTCCACACCTGTAAAAAGGACAAGTAAGTACTATTTCAGGTCTAAGCCAGAGAAGAAATTCCTATTTCAGGTCTAAGACAGAGAAGAAAAATTAAAGAGAGATCTTAAGGACATCTGTTTTTTACTTCTGAATTCAATCCCTGTGAAACAGAAACGCAGAGGGTTCAGTGCCTGTGTTTAACAGCAGCTAGAGATTTTTCCATGTCTTGTCTCTCTTCTCCCACAAGTCATGCATTAGCCTTTGGAATAAAGGTTTGTTCTGGCTCATTTTGGGGGCAAACAAATGTTGTACCTGACACGTCCATAAGAGCTGTGCTGCTCCTGTTTTGCCTTGGGGTTCAGTGCTTGCCTTCCTCTTGTGTTTTAATGTTTCATTCTGAATTTAATGCTTCTATGCTGTACCAGATGGACAGCTCTGCAGATGGAAGTTCACTTTTTAAATTATAAAAGTAGCACAGGTAGAGAATGAGCAATAGCCAATAAGCTTCCCTCATGCAGACTTTCCTACATGCTGGTACACAGGGACATTTTAGCAAGGTGATAGTTCTACATTCATATTCCTTCCATCCTTGGCTTTTGTGGTAAATGTGCCGAAATGACAAGAAATTAGCTTGTTCAGGGAATATCAGTCCTGCTGGGACCAGTTTGAGAACTGCAACTAGAGGAAAGAACTTAAAGTAACTCTAATAGTTCCCCATCTATTCTTCTTGGAATTATTTTTTTTCTGTCATTCTTTTTTCTTTGTTTTTTCCTCTGATATCCCATTTGCATTTGGCATCCACTTGGGATCTTACTCTTAGTAGTATGGTGTGATGATTGCTTAAATCTCTCATCATATGACAAATTTCTGAAGTGACAACTGCTCTGTTCTGCATCATGTTCAAATTTGGACACTCTGAGAGCAATGTCACTGAGAGTTTATTAGAGGTTAATGAGTCTTTTGTCAAAATTATCTTGAATTTTCCAGCTTTGCAATGAAATATTCAGTTTCCTGTTCCCAAACACCTCAATCATCTAATCCCCAATTTACCAAGATATTAACTAAACATCTCCCTTAATTTTAACTGAGCAGTTATTGCCTTGCAAGGGATCCTGACCAGGTTACCCTCTTACTCAATGAAGAAATTATTCTAGAGCTCTTAACAACCAAATGGGGCTCCCCTAGGGAGAAGACATGAATTCTTTCCTTAAGGAGAGATTGGGGAACCAGATGGACACCTTCAAGGCATACATAGCTTCAAGGGGGATGCTTCAAGTGCCTCAGCTTGCCAGCAGCAGTGGTGCTTTTTTACCATGAAAGGATTTTCTATGTTAGCTTGTTTAAATTTTTAATTTGGGAATCATCAAACAACAGGATAAAAACATGTTAATTGAGGTGAATTGTGTTAAACTCTTCAGAGCATATACACATGAATATTTGACTGAAAAGAAATCAGTGAAAAAAGTCAAAACAAATTCAGAGTTGTGGGTCTCCTTTTGCCTGTTTCTGTAGCATCTGTTTGTAAAAAAAAAAATACAATCAGAAAACCAACCTTGTTACAGCAGTAGTTGTGTATACAAGATACATTTTTCACTGCTATTGTTGTATTAAACTGCTAGGTTAACTCCAAAATATGTATTTTTATTGTTGGATTTTCTAATATTAGAGAACAGGGTATCTGTGACTAATGAAGACATTAGATTTCTAATCAGAATGCAAATAGGAGAAGATAACCCTCTTCTTACAAAATTTTATTTTTTAATATTTGACTGTCAGCACTATCTAAGAATTACTCAGCTTTGATATTGCTGCATCAGTCATGAAAAATTCTGTCCTATTTTAGAGTCAGTACCCAGGAAACTAATATTCACACTGCTTTAATATGTTGATATTTTAATTATAAGTGTCGGAACATTAACTACTTTTGTGTGTATATGTGCCTTAGGACAGTGCTGCATAACCTGCACTTTTAACTCCTTACAGACAGTAACTCAATCTCTTCCCTGATCAGCCTGTTCTAATGCTTGATAACCCTTTCAGGGAAGAAATTTTTTTTCTCATATCCAATCTAATACTTCCTTGGCACAACTTGAAGATGGTTCCTTTGGTCTTATCAGTTGTTGCTTCAGAGAAGGGACCACATATATCCTTCTTTTAGGTAGTTGTAGAGAGCAGTGAGGTCTCCCCTCAACCTCTTTTTCTGCAAGCTAAACAACCTCAGCTCCATCAGCCGTTTCTCATAAAACATGTGATCTATATGCTTCAATAGCTCCATAGATTTTATTTGGATGCAGCCAAAACTTTGACCATTTCTCTTCAGGAATTTAATGGTTTCCATGTAGGTTACCACTGCAAGAAAAAGACCTAAGAATATCACCAGAAAAAGCAATGTAAGGTTTATATGGATATAAGAAGTTCATAATGTCAAGCAGTTAAGGTGGGGCAATGTCCATAAGCAGTCCTAAACAAGGTGATGCAGTCAGCATCTTCTCTGATTGCCAAAGCAAGGTATCATACAGCTGAGTTATGTTTACAGCAACCTTAGGTGTAAGTTTTATAAACACCAGGCCTGAGAAGCTCTGCCAACTGCTGCTGCTCTTTTCCTATTTCTGAAAGGAAATGATTTTTAGGAAGTCCAGACTTGATCCTCACTGCTTGAAAGGTCTGAGAAAGTTCTAAATCCTGCATTTCATAACAACCCTTCTTATTAGTTCTAAGACTGGACTGTAAAATTCGATATGCTGGAAGCCAGATTTGTACAAAACTATATGTTACAGTAGTTAGAACATTCTGGTAAAGGAAATAGCTTTATAGTTTACAAATTCACTGTATTTTTTTATCTAGTGCATCTATCTTAGTTTTATTCCATCAAGGTCAAAGCCAATGGTGGGAAACTATTATTGCCTAGTCTCACCTCCATAGTGAAGGCTATAGAATTTCAGCATTGAAGTTTTTAATATAAATCCAGAGTAACTAGTTTCCTGATTCTTCAAGCCTTTAAATAAACAAAGATTGTTACAAAGGTAAAAGACAATTTGTGCCGAATATCTGTATTTTAATAACTTAACCTTTTGTAGTTATGATGTTCAAGATGTTCATCAACATAGTATTTTTCTAAATTGACAATAAAATGCATATTTCCTTTTGAGATAAGATTTTTTTTGACAAAAAAATTTTCTTTGTGTTTATCATACTATGGATGGTAATGTTTCAATTTTATTTTTTAACTTGGCCTGGCTTAGATTTTCCTTCTGGAAAAGTCAGCTTGTTGCTTTAAAGAATTACTGTTTCAACTAATCTCTACTAATTTTTTTAATTGTGGAGTTCCTGTTCTTCCCCCATGACTCTCACCATCTCTTCGGGATTCTCTTTTGTTTTTTATTTACTTGTTCTACTTCCATTCATTGTCATGGCCTGGTGTGTCATGTATGTGCTGATAGCTCACTGGAACATTTGTTCCAGTCTTTGCAGTCCTGGTAGGCTGTTTGATGACTTGTGTAATTTTTTGTGCTATTCAAGCACGCATATCAACAAAATTTCTTGAACTCAGGAAAGATAAAACTAACTGAGCTGCTATTGATTAGTTCTTTAACACAGATATCTCAGGTATAACCCATGCTCACATCAGCAAGTGGCAGCTCTTTTAACTTCCTCAGGTAATGACTATGACCTTGGTGATATTGAATTTCTATTAGAAGTCTTGATTGTTCAATTTTAACTATGTTTTTACTGTCCCCGCTTTTAAGAAATTCAAGATTAAATTAAGGCTGGTTGGTTTTTTTGGGGTTTTTTTTTTTTGTTTTGTTTTGTTTTGTTTTGTTTTGTTTTTTTTTGTTTGTTTGGTTGGTTGGTTGGTTGGTTGGTTGGTTTTTTTGATCAGGTCTAAAACAAAAAATTAGAAATTTTAAATTGTAATCTGATAAATTGCAATCTGATAAATTGCTTCCATGTTCCTTTCCTGTTTGACATGAATGTTATCTAGGTATACCTGTCTGGCAGTTGAACCATCCAATTTGGAGAGAGGGATGTTATGAGGGATCCTGTCAAAGACTTTACAGAAGTCCATGTAAATGACATCTGTAGCCCTTCCCTTGTCCAGTGATGCAGTCACACCATTGTAGAAGGTCACTGGATTGGTCAGGCAGGATTTGCCCTTGGTGAAGATGTGCTGGCTGTCCTGAATCACCTCCCTGTCCTCCCTGTGCCTTAGCAAAGCTTCTAGGAGGATCTATCCCATGGCCTTCCCAGGCCCAGAGGTGAAGCTGACAGGCTGGTAGTTCCCAGGGTCCTCATTTCTATATCTTTTAAAGATGGTACAATGTTTTCCTTTTATGAATCAACAGGAACTTTTCCTGTCTGCCATGACTTTTCAAATATCATGGGGAATGACTTGGTAACTACATCAACCAATTTCCTCAAGACTCTGTGATGTATCTCATCTACTCCCACCCAGAGGGTCAATGACTTAGTGTCCCAGTGGACATGAGTGACTGGCGTACCTCAGGGGTCTATACTGGGACCAATGTTATTTAGTATCTTCAGTATGACATAGATAAAGAGATTGAATGCACCCTCAGAAAATTTGTAGGTGACACCAAGATGAGTAGTGCTGTTGACACATACCTGAAGGACAGGATGCCATCCAGAGGGACCTGGGCATACACAAGAAGTGGGTGCATGAAGTGTAACAGGACCAAATGCAAAGTGCTGCACCTGGGTTGGGCTAGGGTATGAATAGAACAAGAGCAGCCCTGTCCAGAAGGAGTGCTAGTGGATGAGGGGCTGGACATGACACAGCCATGTGCACTCACAGCCCAGAAAGCCAAACGTGTCCTGGGCTGCAGCAAAAGCAACGTGGCCAGCAGGGTGAGGGGGGAATTCTGCTCCTTTACTCAGCTCTGGTGAGACCCCACCTGGAGTGCTCCATCCATCTTTGTTCCTGCAGAACAGGAATTACATTGACCTGTTGGAGAGAGTCCAGATGATGGACACCAAGATGATCAGAGCAATGGAACAGCTGTCCTGTGAGGAAAGGCTGACAGAACTGGGATTGTTCAACCTGGAAAAGAGAAGGCTTCAGGGTGATCTAACTGTGACCTTCCAGTACCTGAAGGGAGCCTACGAGAAAGATGGAGAGAGATTACTTACAAGAGCATGTAGTGAAAGGACAATGGGGAATGGCTTCAGATTGGGGAAAAAAAAAAAATATAGATTAGATTAGATTAGATTAGATTAGATTAGATTAGATTAGATTAGGCAATAGGAAGAAACCCTTTACTATAAGGCTGGTGAAGTACAGGAACAGGTTGCCCAGAAAAGCTGTGAATGTCCAATGCCTGGAGGCCAGATTGGATGGTCTAGTGAAAGGTGTTCCTGCCCCTGGCAGGCGGTTTACAACTAGATGACCTTTAGGGCCCCTCCCAGCCCAAGCCATTCTATGATTTTATAGTTTTATGATTCTATGTAAATCACTATCCAGTTGTAAGGCAGATTTAATAGTGTTTTATTTATCTTTTATATATTTACTGTATTTAGTTTTATTTGCATTGTGCTTAGGATTTTCCCATGAAGGATGTTTTATAAAAGTAAGTTGCATTGTTTGGTAGACTGTGTGAAATATTTTCAGGAAGTATGATTTTATGTTGTAAATGCATATTTAGGAAGCCTGTGTGTTTCTGAGTTCTGAATAACTGTGTAGATGTTGCACCAGCCTAACAAACAGCATAGATTTTGGACAGTGTATAGTAATTGGAGTAGAACAAAACTGTTTAGAAAACTGCATGGTTTGAAAGATAAATCTTAGAACTATTTATGTTCTGAAATAATTTTAGGCAAGTAGCTTTTATTGTGAAATAACAATTTCTTATAGACTATGAAAAGGTTAATCTGTTATTCTCAGCATAGATAAATGTACTTTATTGGTTACATAACTTG
Source organism: Pomatostomus ruficeps (assembly GCA_013400735.1). Taxonomy (NCBI): domain Eukaryota; kingdom Metazoa; phylum Chordata; class Aves; order Passeriformes; family Timaliidae; genus Pomatostomus; species Pomatostomus ruficeps. Next base: position 67,772 of record VYZT01059396.1, on the reverse strand, counting down.
CATGATTCTGACAAGTAAAGCTTAGAAAATCTCAGCTACTTTGATGGCAAGCAGCAATAAAATTCTGCTTATTAAAATGTCAAAGAATTACAAATAGTAAAAGATCACTGAAAACCCTAATAAAAAGAAGACCAGATTAGTTGCATATTTTTTGTAGAATTTAAATACTGAGATATATTTTTGGTTGATGTTTCAAGCATTGGAACATATTATATATTACTGTCAACTGTTTTTATATACATTTTAAAATGTAATTGAAAACAAATGAAACTGTTTTCTTTGGCATAACAGTACATATATTAGAACAATGTACAATCATGTTATTTTAAATTTAGGGATTTTATGTTTTTCTTTTTATATTTGGATGCCCAGAGGGATGCAGAATTATACAACATTGAGCCATAAGCAGCCATAGACAAAAATGTTGATCTAATCATGCCATGTCTGTATAGACTTATCAATGTATTATATCACAACAGCTTTATTTCGTATATACATTTTAAAAAGAAGTATTATGTAATAAAACTTAATTTTTTCAATGCTTATTTATCTATCATGGTTAAACTCTTTGACTTGTTTTGTCAGAAAGGGAAGTTTGCTACTAAGGGGCATGTTAGTGATGCCTGATTGTTTTTGTCCCTTCTTTTATACCCTTCTATACATTTTATACCTTTTCCCTTTCCCTATACCCTTTTCCTTCCTTGTACCCCTTACCCTAATACCCTGTATCCTTAGTACTGCAAGTTTATAATTTTGTAGTTTGATATTTAGTTTAGTTTGGGGGTTCTCTGAGGGGGGAAGACAAAACATCCCTACTATCTCAAAACTACAGGCTCCAACCTTGAAGAGTCTGGATTCTGGAACATGTTTTTGAGCTAGGCTATAGTTTCATTTAGGGAGGGGAATAGTATCGCTCCTCTCGGCTTTCTTGGGACGCCTACCCAGATAGCAGCGCTGCCCAATAGCTGATGCGATCCCAGTGCCCCGGCCGCCCCGTGTAGGGGGGGGAAGTACCAGGAGGGTGCACGTTGGCCCCACCGGTGGGAGCTGGGTTTAGCGTGGAGTGGGGGGATGACGAAAGTCGTAGGAGACCCGAAGACAAAAGGAGGGACTCCAGGTATGAGCGCACTGTGGTTTATTCAACCACAATGGAATCCTCAGGGACCGGAGCCCTGAGCAGCTTGAGACACGGGGTCTTAAGGTAAACAAACAGCCAATTAGGTGAGGGTACAGGGGAAGGGTTAGGGAGGGTCCAGGGTTACAGAGCCAGTAACTTGAGGAATGGGGAGGAAAGGAGGACGAGTAAAGAGGGAAGAACAAATCATTAACTGAATAATGGAGAACTTACTAGAACTTGAGGAGTATACAAAAATTAATAGACAACTGGGTATCCAATGAGGGGACTCGGAGGTGGGCTTGTTATAACTTGGGTTACACCACAGTGATGTCTGTTCCCCGGGGGAGCCCTGGCTCTGGGAGCTCTCCACCAGAACTCCTTTTCTTCGGTGGTACATTCTGGGGCCTTCAGGCCTTTTTTATTTATACGTACCACCCCGACAGAATAGTGGGATAGTTACCTCACTTGTTAAGGTACTCATTGGGGGATTTTAGGTAGATATGCTAATTTGTAAAGTCCATAAAGTGGTATACGGGGGTATGCTCTGGGTCTCTTATGGAGGTGTACACCAGGATCCTATTAAACGAAGGTAATACCCTTTCCCCATACTGCTGTGTCTGCTTCTTATTTTTTACCAGCACTTAAGGCATCATTAGTACCAATTCTTTAATTCCTTCCATCTACATGACTAAAAATTCTGGACCACAAGGCAAGGATAAGAAGAGCAAAACCGTTAGTCTGAATAGCTGATGCTTATTCAATACACATTTTACAAGGTTTCTAACTCAGACCAGCCTGATGCACGGATATTTGAAGACTCATTTGTACATGGAGTCCATTGAAAGGCTCAGTTTATTTTCTGTGTGAGAGAAACTTGGTTTGTGTGTGCCGAGACTGCTCCATGATGTGATACAAAGTGTGATTAGTGAGAACAATGAGGAGATTTGTTGAAAAACTACTCTTGACTCAAACTGAAACACCAATAGGGGAACACGAATGTTTACTGCAGGATTTGCTATGTATTAATTCTAGCATTTAGCTTTCTGGAGAGTGTCAGATTTAAAAGACAGGAAAAACTTTTATATAGCTTGTTTTTAAAATTGGCAGAAAAAATATATGCATCAAAAAGATGCAAAGCTAAAAATCTGAGCAATGAATGGAAGGTGAACTGAGGCCATTTCACTTTATTGACACTATCTGCCGTGGGAAAGCAAACTACAGCCTTTAGTTCTAGAGATGTCCCTGTCTCTAATTTTATATTTAGATTAAAATTGGGGCCTGCCCTGTGCTCACAGAACTTTTGTTGCATGTTGAGGTTTAATGCTACTCAGCCTCCACTCTCTCCATGGTGGGATGGGGAGAGATTTGGAAGGGCGACAATAATAAAATTAATGGATTGAGGTAAAGACAGTTTTTAAAGTAAAGCAAAAGCTGCCCACAGAAGCAAAGCAAAACAAGGAGATAATTCACTGTTTCCCATGGCAGGTAGGTGTTCAGACATCTCCTGGAAAGCAGGACTCCATCATCAAGCTGGGCACCTAATGGTGACTTGGAAAGACTCTCATTATCAAAATGCCATCACTTTGAACACCTTCTTTTTCTCATTCTTCCCCCATCTTATACTGATGAACATGATGTCATATAGTACTAAATGTCCATTTTGACTGTTGGGATCAGCTGTCCCAGTTGTGTCCCCTCCCAACTCCTTGTGCTCCTCCAGCCTTCTTGATGGTGAGGTGGAGTGAGAAGCAGGAAAGCCCTTGAGGCTGTGCAAGCTCAACAACAGCTAAAACATTCCCCTGTTATCAACACTCTTTTAGTCACAAATCCAAAACACAGGAGGATACAAACTTCTATGAAGAATATTATCTTAGACAAAACCAGTACACTCAGAAATGTGAGTTTTGAGTGAAATCTCATTCTCTGTCTTAGTTAAGTCTCTCTGCCAGAAATCAGTGATAATGGTCCCAGACATTTGTGAAATACAGAGGTGACGGTCACCTTGCTAAGTCATTAGGCCATGCAGAAAATAGAAGGCTAGAAAATCAGCCCTACCCTCCCCTGGATGAGGACAGACTGAGGTCCTAGATCCTACTTCTTTTAGAGTGTGTGCATTTTACATTAGATCATAATAAGAGAAAAGCAGAGCACTTTTCGAATAAGACACCAGAAGCTCAGTTTCTACCCTTTCTGCTCAGCTAGGTTCAAGGCCTTCTTGTCTGTTTGGTTCCTGGTCCTATGACTCATGCTTTCCTCACTGTCAATGGTTTTGTTTCAAGAAGGCTGAAGAAGTCATTAAAATTGAAAAGCAGAAACTGTCCCCGAAAGATGAAAGAAGGCAGTCTAGACTTTGGCAACATGAACTTAAGTACACAATGAGGCAGGCCAAAAAAGATCTTGTGGAGTAATTTGCTAGCAGCATAAAAATGAATAATATATTTCATTTTTTAATATATTTCATTTTTTAATATATCAGGAGCAGAAACCCTGCCAACAAAATTTGTATAACCAACATAAGATTGACGTGTAAAAGGAATAATGTCAGAAGATGATAAGGCCACTGCATAAAAGACAAAAGAATTCTCTGCATGGGTATTAACAGTGATAGCCATTAAAGAAGTTTTTTTCTTTATGGGTGTCAAGTCTAAGGAACTGTCCCAAAAGTATTTTACAACAAATTAATAGCTATGTATTGTCAGGATGAAATTACTTTTGCCCAAGAGCTTTAAAGAAAATCAAATATGAGATTGCTGATCTTGTTTGTAATGGATAGCTTACCGCTTAAATTGGCTTTAGTATCAGATGAATGAATTAATGTAATGACTATTTTCAAAAGGACACCAAAAGCATCTGCGAAATTAAAGATTTTTATGTCTTACTGCTATTTCAGGCAAATGTTGAAGGAAATATGTTAAATAATATCATCCACAGACATATAACATACTTACTCTAAAGGATTAGACTACAACTAAACATAGGACATTTGCATAAGGAAGTCTGTGATTCACAAATGGAGTAGATGTATTGTTTCTTCTTTTTAAATGTTAACAAACACGTATGTGTTATCTGCTTGAAACCCCCACATGTATTTACAAGAAACTGTCAACTAGATCCTTCAGCACCAGCTCATAAAGAAACAAAATTATCAATGAGTAAGATGCAATTTCATTACCAATAATAGGTAAAAGGGGGGAAATTAAAAAGTATAATTAAGTGGTTACTTGCTTACATAGAAAAGGTAATGTAGATATCCCACAAATTTTGGGTTTTGAAGTTGCTTAAATATTCTTATATAACTCAGGATAGCAGGTGAATAGCAAGATCCTAAAAATTGATGCTGTTTTATAGCTCTTCAGCTTGAACAAACCTGAAATTGACTGAATCAGCAGTAAGATTTCACAGTACAGAGTACCCAAAACGAAGGCAGATGAAATTCAAGATTCAGAAATGTCAAACAAGGCATGTGAAAAGAAAAGCCAATTCTGAATTTACAAACAAGAGTAGGTACTAAATCAGGTATAAATGCCCAGAAATGAAGCTTTTTAAACAGGTAGTTTTACGTATTTGCTTGTCAAATGCAGAACAAAAATAAAATTGGAAATTTCAAAAAGAGGGTAAACAATGAAATGGAAAATCAAATTAGAATGCTGATTAATTCAACAGTACACCTCTCTTTTGAATGCCCCCACAGTCCTGATTTCTTCTTCCTAGGAAAGATGTCAAAAATGGCAGCAAAAGATGGTCTTAAGTGTTCAGAGCACAAAATGATTGACTGAAGTTAGGAATGATACAGACACATGAATTCAGGAAAATCATAATTAAGTAAAAGGTTTTCATACAAGTTAAAATTAAACCATGGATGTTTGGCTTTCAAGGATATGAGTAAGTAAAAAATAAAAATAACTGTGGAAAATTCTGTAGGAGCAATTAGATCTACAAAGCAGGTGCAACCTTTTGCTTAAGAACTTCCTAAACATCAGGTTACTGACATTTTTGACAATTAATGGGAGAGAAGTATTGCCTTATTCTTGCCCCATTTTCTAATAGTTTTGCCATAGGCATCTTTCCTGGCCACAGGACAGATTAGATGGACCATTGTTATGGCTTCAGGAAGACTGTTCTTTCATTCTCATGCAGTTCATTTATATATAGTTACTATTACTTTTTCTCCCCCCTATTTAATTTGAAAATCTATTCTAGTGATATAATTTTTTTCTGTGTATTTTCTAATAGCTGGGGTATATTTGACAATAGCCATCATAAAAATGACTGAAGACACAAATGTATAGAAATTTTTGTATAGATAATCAAGAACCTAATCCTGCGGTAGATGGAGAATTAGGGGAAATACCATAAATATCCATACTACAATTAAAATTCAAAGACCACTGTCTTTAAGAGACCTGAGGATTTGGATTCATTGTCATTGAGACAACTACCTATGCATGTAAAACATGTAACCTATATGGGTTACTTATTACATCCTATATAGATTTTTTTTGCCTCATATATTGAATACTGAATACAATCTCTTTGAACTGACAAGTGTCTGAAGGTACTATAATCTAATACTTGTAGCATTTTGGGTAAGGGTTTATATCTTAACGTACTCATTAGCATTTCAAAATCAAGAAGCACCTGCAATGCAGCTAATAGACTGCTGAACTATTTTCTATTTGGGGGCAGATACAGAAAAAAAGGTATCTAAAATGGAATGTACATATATCCAAAAGTCCATGTTTGAAGTCCATAAACCTGCTTCTCAACCTTTGGCCTAGCACTACAGACACTTTAACTGCACTAGAACAAGCCTTGTAGTTAGCATGTCTGATCAGGGAGACCCCATTTACAAAATTTTACATACCTCAGCTCTATATGTGGGTCTGTCTTTCGAAACTTTTTGTATTGGCTCTTGATTTAATTATTTGATTTTCCATTTTTAAAAAGTTCCAAACTATTACTTTTAATGCAAATAAAGCAGATATTATAATTTCTGTGAATAAAAGCGGAGTATTTCTTTAACTTTGTCAGTAGAAAAGATGCTATTTTATATAAGAAGTGATTGAAAGAAAGAATTATCTCTGGCTCCACACTTGGATGCTGTGAGCAAAATGAAGAGATTCTCAAAGCTAGCACATGCTGGTAGATTTACAGTTCTGCTGTAATTGGCGAAACAGTTGACAAAACATGTTTATATAAAACTCAAGAAAAAAGACATTTTTTTCTTCATGTACTCAGTGTTCATAGGATTTCTTTCCTTCTTTCATTTCTATAGAGAGAGATAGAAATTGACAAGTTTTACAAACACGTTTTGACAAAGGAAAAAAATTGTTTGCCTTATTGATAGGAAGCAGAAATTACTCGGTTTTAGTATGATCTTTTCTAGACCCCTCTGTGAAATTAAGTACTATCCAATGAGTTAAATGAGTTACAAAGGAATAAAAATCTCTGTCCCAGAAGTTTTTTAATCAATTATCACTGGAACCATGGAGTTACCGTAAATACATCTTTTCAAAATATTTCCCAAACTCTTCACTAGTGTCCATAAAAAGTTGTGTTTTCTTGGAAAACTCTTTATGAAAGGAAAAAAAGAGTTCATTTTACATAGGTCTAGTTTGTCTCTTGTTTTCTTTTTTGCTCTGAGTGGTAGAAAAATCTCATCAGAAATGTCTTATTCTTCTGACCCAGCTCCCTTTGAAAACTATTTTGTCATCCTTCAGCTCCTTAAAGAAAAAGATGAAAGCAAAAATATGGATGAGTTTCTAATGAGGATAATGAAAGTTGAAAGACAAATAGAAGCATTGGAGGAAAAGTAAAATGTGGACACTGATAGATGCTCAGCACAGAAAGATGGAAATGATGAGTCTGTAATGTGACTTAATGACACTTTAGCAAAGAACAAAGATTCTGATGAACAATCCTGAAAGCAGACACTTGAGATTTCAGTGAGAGTCTGAAGTCCATGTGAAGGGATTAGATTGATTAGAGACAATATTATATAAACTTCTTGTGACTTTCTTTGACATAGTGTTTAATCTGCTACTGAGAGCTGAACAAAAATATTCCGATACACAAAATATTTCTGACACCAGCCTCAAAATATAATACTAAAGGGCAACAGGGATCAGCACAGAAGTTTCCTAACAGTTTAAGTTGGTTACATTCTTTCTAGAACTTGTCAAAAGTATTTTTTAATGGAGTTTTGTTTTTCTTAATATAGTATGAGTTGCATAGATATTTTTTATTTCTGATTTTTTTGAATCTCATTTGGCTATTTTGCAGTGTATTTTCTCATACAAATATAGATATTTATCTGGCAAATGATGATGATAGAAAGCTATTCCTGAAGCTAATTCCTCAGCTTCTCAGACTGAGTTTGATAAAGAAGCTGACAGTTTATTGGCTGGAGATGATTCATATGACTGTTGCTTCCTGCATTGCTTTTCTTTGTTTTGTTTTCTTCTCCTCTCTTCATGTGCTTAATCTTTAGAACTTCATCTGCTATCTATACTGATATTTTACTTTAATCTGACATAAATCTTTTGATGGATGAGCATACTGAATATTAAATACTTGGACTATGTCATGAAATCATTTAAATATAACAGACTTTTTTACCGTCCTGAGTGTAACATAAACTATTAATTATGTACTGCCTTTCTTGTTTTATCAAGATGTGGACACTATAGATATAATAAAATTATCTCTTGCTGTCTTACACTAGAAAATGTACAATGAGCTTGATGAAAGAAAACACATTTTATAACCATGGTAACTGTCAGTAACATCTGTAGATTCCTCTTTCTCTTATTTCTCTATGAAGATTGAAAAAGTCATTAATTTTTGTTGATTTTTATTTTTCTGCAAAAGGAGAAAAGGGAAAATCAATGATGGGCATAATTTTAAATCACATATGGCTGAGTATTTAGGAATCACTGGCACAATGAGTATGTCAGGCAATAAAAAATATTTAGATTCAAATAAATTTGTCAGAGATAGAATCAGCCTTTCCATAAAACCAGCTTGTCTCTGTAGAATCTCTGCAAACATTTAAATGATACCTCTAATGATACTTTGTGAAAAATATTGATGTATATAGTTATGTTCAAATGGTTTTTTGAAGAGAATCTGATACTTTGTCAAACCGCATCCATCTGCCCAAAAATCTTAGAGGATTTATAAAAGAAAAAAGTCTTTGTGAGATGATTCTGACAGATTATTCCGGAATTTGGTAACAGTGTTGTTTGAGAAAGGCAAGATTCCTCCTTGATCCTCTAAGACTGCTAGATGTATTTCAATGATATTTTAGAACAACTAGTCATTAACACAGGAATTCAGTAAACAACATATTTGTGCTACTATATTTGAGGGTTGTAATAGTCTCCTCAACTTAAATTCAAACACAGGCAGAGTCTCTCAGATCAAAGGCCATGGACATGCAAAAGACAAGTCTTTCAGATACCCTACATCTCTTTTGTAGGTTGCCTGGAGTTATAATCCTGTTGAAAATCTGTTGCTAGGGCATGTTCTCCTGACTTCCTGCCTGCAGTGGAGAACTCCAGGAGGAAGGAAGGCATACTGCCCGCATTACTTTTTGCATTGTGTCACTGCCCAAAAGTCAGGGGAGTGGTTCTACCTTTCCATTCCTTGGAATGAGAACTAACAGATGGATGGCTTATGTTAACTGGTTGCAGATTCTGTGTGCCTATCTGCCCTTTATTCTAGGTGATTTAAATCTGTGTGTACAGCAGCTCCCCTGTGATTTTTTGTGAGGAGACATGAAGCCTTCTCTTATTCTTTTTGTAAACACTGCAGAAACACTTCTTGCCTCTCACAGGAATTTTCAAAAACAACCCATGGAAAAACAATCCTACGTGGTATAAAGATGCAGTCAGTTGAGAAGAGGCGTAGAAGAAACCAAATTCTTTGTGTTTGGGCTTCCAGAACATTACAGAAAATTTTTAAAATGTAGAATATCCCACTAAAAAGCTGTTTTAAAGCTTTTTAAATTAATACTTCCATTTTGAAAGAGGAGTCATGCCAGAGACAATATGTAGCTGCCTTTCTTCCTCTGCATTTGACTGTACATCCAAATTGGCAGTTTTAGGTTGAAGCTAGCTTCTGATTTTAAGAGGGTTTCAGTATAACTTAAATTCCATTCTATAATGTGAGAAGATTGTTTATTCTTTGAAGTGAGTCAGATTTTCATAGGTATTGTGTTTTGTGAGAAAGTTCTTCAAAAGATTGAGTCTGTCAAAGTGTAAATTAGTAAATTTATATAATAATAGATTAAATGTTACCATTTCTGGACCTTCAAAAATATGACGTAAAACCAAAAGATTCAGGATTTGAAATTAGTTCAAAATAGTATTAATTTGATCTTTCTTTCCTGTTTAGATTTTAAACTCAGAATCTATACACCTATCGTCTTTTCTTTACAAACCCAAAGATGACAAACTTTTCAAGTAAGACACTTTCGATTCCTTTATAAGCCATTATCTGACAAAAAGAGTTTAGACTTAAAAAAACAACAACATATACTATTATGAGAGTTAGAAAAAATTAATGAGTTGACAATCCTGAGACATTACAGAAGACTATATATTAAAGCATCCTTCATAGGGTTTTTGGATCAACAGAAGACGTCCTCATGCATTGTTAGTGATTCTCTATGTACAGCTCTTTACATGCAGCTCCTCATGATGCATTTAGATGTCCTTGTCACAGCTAATCTGTGTGCTGGTAGCAAAATACATTTCATATTTTAAATGTCATTGTCTTATTTTCCTTTCTGCTTTCTTCTACATATTGCTTCCATATATCTTTATAATATCTGAGTTTATCCTTTTCTATAAAACATTAAAATAAAGTACCTTTTTCAAATGTAGCAATGGTCTTATGTTGATTTTAATGTTTACTGCCTTCTCATATTTTTTAAACCTGTGTGTATTTTCTGATTTAAAGTGGCATTTTGTCCACATTGTATGAAGGCTATTATTAAAGAAAAAAAAAATAGAAAATAGTCGAAGTTTTTTATGACTTCTCCATGTTACAGTTAAGAAATACTTCAGAGTACATAAAGAATACCTGTCCAGGAAATCTGGAAAAAATCTCAGTGTTATCAGAGGATTGAATCATCTACAGAATAGAACAAGAGTATGCCTAAACCTATGATAACTGGATGTCAGTAGCTTTCTTAGGCATGCGGAAAAATTTTAAAAAGTGCACAAATGCAAACCAATCTAAGCTTTGGAAATTTATATTCATAAATATAACTATCAAGTAAATGTTTGTAATGTAGGCTGTTATATATCACGTTAGATTTACTTTGAGAATAATTATTTTCTAAAAAGAGAAAAATCTGGACAAAGTATCTTAAATTCATGACCATTTCAGCATTAGTCTTTTCTATTTGGAAGCTCTTATCATATTTCATTTCTGCAGTTTAGTTTTATGTAGTCTTTGCAGATTACTCAAGCACACTCTTGATATTTGTCAGAAAGAAAGGTCAAAATCAAGCATTGCAGCTTGATTATAGCCTACATAGCTTAAAGCCAGAAGACTTCCAAACATCTTATTAAAGTAGAAAACATCTAATAGAAAACTAGCAAACACTTAATAGAAGAAAGAAATGTACAGCATCACAGAAAAGACAGAAGAATAAAGTACTTTTTACAGTAGATTTCATAAAGCTGACAATGTAACACAATTAGACACATCAGGGAGTCACAATGCATAATAGAACATTTTAGTAGTGACAGCAAAGTCCATACAAATTGTGTGGTGTATTGAAGCAGAGCTTCACTTGAATGAAAGTGAAACAGCTCACTGCTGGGATTAGGCATTTTAGAATTTGTCTTGTAGACCGTGGCTTGCTTTTGGGAAAATGTTACTGAAACTAGGGACATTAACACTCATTTTTCATTATTTTAAAAAACAATAGAAGGCCCTAAAGAAAAGACCTGTGTATGATGATGCCCGCAAGAAGAGCATGTCTTAAATTTCTCAGGATTTAAACCTGTATTTTTAGAAGGATTTGCTGAGCACTTGTTTTAGGAAAGAGCGCTGTTGTGGTTTAACCCCAGCTGGCAGCAAAGCACCATGCAGACACTCGCTCACTTCCCCACCAGCAAGACCAGGGAGAGAACTAGAAAGGTAAAATCTAAAAAACTTGTGGGTTGAGATATAGGCAGTTTAATAGGCAAAGCAAAGCAAGACAAGGAATTAAGTCACCTCTTCCCAAGGGCAGGCAGGTGTTCAGCCATCTCCAGGAGAACAGGACCCCAACACATGTAACAGCTACTTGGGAAGACAAACATCATCACTATAAACACCGCCCCTTCNGAGAGAACTAGAAAGGTAAAATCTAAAAAACTTGTGGGTTGAGATATAGGCAGTTTAATAGGCAAAGCAAAGCAAGACAAGGAATTAAGTCACCTCTTCCCAAGGGCAGGCAGGTGTTCAGCCATCTCCAGGAGAACAGGACCCCAACACATGTAACAGCTACTTGGGAAGACAAACATCATCACTATAAACACCGCCCCTTCTTCCTTCTTCCCCTCACTTTATATACTGAGAATGATGTCATATGGTCAAGACTATCCCTTAGGTCAGTTTGGGTCACCTGGCTGTGTCTCTTCTCATCCTCCTGTATACCTTTAACTTCCTTGCCAGCATGGCAGCATGAGAAGCGGAAAAGGCCTTGGCTCTGTGTAAACCCTGCTCAGCAATAACAAAAATATCTCTGTATTATCAACTCTGTGTTCAACACAAATCCAAAACACAGCCCCATACCAGCCACTATGAAGAAAATGAACTCTACTCCAACCTATCAGGAATTAACATGAATGCAACCGTATGCATTACTTCAGGCATTTCCAAAACATCAAGTGGTGCTGTTTGGGACAAGTGCTGCTTGACAGAATTCTGTCTGTAAGATACAGAGAACCAAAATTAATTTATTTAAAGGTTTCCTTTTTGTGGGTCCATTCTGTGATTAGAAAACAAGATTCTAAAATGATTTCTCAGAAATAAGCAAGGCCATGTGATTAATACTCATTTCCATTATCAGCTTTCTGTCTGAAAGAGTATGAAACCTGCTGAATACTGTGCTCGCAGCTTGGTTTAAACCAGAGGATTCTGTTACTGCTTAAGTGACTTTATTCATAACCATTTTTTTCTATCATGCACCCACTCACAGGCAAACAAATATTCAGGTTGCAAAGTTAACTTTAGTACTTCACAGCTGAATGTTTTATGACTATTGCTATTCAAATCAGACATTTCACTGTTTCTTCCATGAGTAAATTACCTATGTTGCAGATACTACCAAAGAAAGCTACTTTAGAACACGTTAGATAGAGATGATATAGATAAAGTATGATCCAACATATGTCTGTCTTGATTATCGTGGGTACTGATGGAAGATGCTCCTGAGTCACGGAAGAAGTGGGCATACAGATATCTAAAAGATCTAACTATGTACTTCCTAGATACGGCCTGATCTGTAAGCCACAAACTTGCAGTTAATTTAAAAACTCAATTCAAGTATGAATTTTCTTGATCTGTCTCTTTCTTGGTGCCTGATTGCAATTAAATATTCTGCTCCCACCAGAAAAGAGCTACGGTTACTGCAGTAATGTATTCAGGTTTTTATGTCACATTCATCTTGAGCTTTTCCAATAAGAAATGTGACGATGAATTCAAATGTGGTCTATCCTTCCCCTCATCTTCTCCCAGAGGAAAGAATCATATGTGTAGTGAAGTGGCTTTTGCTGATTTATTTATGTTTAATATGTGCACTCTGCTACTTGGGTTTATAGTAGAGAAGAAGTGTACTTTACCTTTCATCTGAGAGGTTACATGGTGATACTATCTATGCATTTCTGAGTTATCTTAGAATTATTATTGTGACTAGGCAATTGTCTATGGAAGAAAAAATCTTGCAAGTTTTCTTCCTCATTTTTTTTTAAACAGAGAAATGTATAGTGTTGAATTATATACAGGTTCTGAAAAATAAATTTCTAGTTTAAAATAGCTGAATGCTTGAGTAATTAAGTCATGCCCATGGAACAAGTGTTTTGAAAATCTTTCTTCTGAAATATATTAAGTACCGTACCATGGAAGACAGTTCTTCCAGGAACAAACTAATGCAGTGCCAGAAAATCAGCTTTTATAGCACTGTCAAAGTACTTCCAGCTATAACACAGTTTTACAAGCAGATACTGGCATGAACATCAGAATACACCTGAACTTCAAGATTTTTTATTATTATCTATTTTTTCTGTCTATGAGAAGAGGAAAATTTCACTAGATATGTAGCAGTTAACATTATTTTTAATAAGGCAAATCCTTCAGGATCCTGTCATAGAATCTTTTTCTGCTAATAAATGCAAACTTTAAGTTGTGCTGCTTTGGAACACTCTTGTGAGATGAAACTAGTGCAGAGACCCTGGAACTAGACAAAATGATGGGAAGTGATCCAGCAGTATTGGCACAGTGGTGTTTCTGGGGTTGTTTTTGTTAACTGTCAAGTCCCACCATATTACAGTTGCTGCACCACCCTCAGACACATGCTGATCTCTCTTTCTAGCATTTTCTGGCACATTCCTGTCCATGTGACATTGGCTGACAGGTGGTTCAGGCACTTCTGTGATATAATTTCTTTTTGTAATATAAGGACATGAATGCCCAAAATCTAAAGGCATATGTGAACCTCTTTTCCTTTGAAATCAATGTAGATGGTTCTGTATGCTCTGAGCTTCTTACACTAAGCCACTTGATCAACACAAATAGAAAATTTGTGGAAGTGTGGGAAACTGAAGCTGTAAAGACTATGCAAGTATAAGATTTTCAAGCCTTATTTATTCTGACCTAAAAACCATTAATATAGATTTTCTTTTCTATGATTGTCACACCTTTATAGATGTAATTACTTTCTAAGATACTCTGAAACTGTTAAGCACAGGCGTATCACTCAGTTATTTTGGGACCAGACTTTACCATTTACATGATGCAGATTCTTCTTCAGTCTTTTCTGAGCTGTATCCCCAGGCACTAGAGAATCTTCTTTACCTTCTTTTCCAAGGAAATGAATATTAGATTCTTTTACCTAAGTCTTAAATTACTTCTTTTGGCTCAATCATTGAATAGTAGTTCCTGATGAACGAATTTTAAGATGAGCTGATGGGAGAAATATGCTTATTTGCAAACTACTGATGCTATTAACATAGAGATTTTGCTAAAAGTCTGATGCAAGACCCACGATATTAGAAAATACTAGTGCTGTTATCATAAAAGCAATAAACTTTAAATCCAATTTTTCCCTCCTCTGTAGAGTGAGGAGTTGCACGTCACAATATGAATTCTAGCTGATGCTCTCAATTCTGGAACACGGTTCAAATACATGGATTAGAATTATTCTTCATTGGGGCACGACTACTGGAAAGTCAATCAAGCTGTTCTGTTGCAGCAACATGCTGAGGCTGTGATGTTTAAGTAACTGAAATAGAGGGTTGAAAGAAGAAGTTATGCAAAACAAATGCAAAGAGTGTCAAACTATTACTTTATTAGCTGCTCTTTTGGGAAGCAGGTTTAGCAGTGGTGATACTGCTTTCAGGGAAATAAATGTGTGGAGGGTTAATGATAAAACTGGTTGCAGCTGGATGCTACTGCCAGTAACATCACAGACCTCTGCATTATGCAATGTTCTGACAGAGCAATGCTCTTTTCTTCTGTTTTGTAGGTTTTGGTTTTTTTGTTTTTTTTTTTTTTTTTATTATTTGGCTGTTGGCAAAACCTATGAAAGCAGCCACAGCATACACAGAAATGAGCCGCACACCACAGGCAGTCCTCTACACAGTAAGTTATCCAAATAATACTTAGTGAGTTTTTTTTAAACCTCACTTTGTTTAGGAGTAAATGTCAGCTTTCTCACCAACCTGAAGCTAACACTAAGAGAACTTGTATAACTATTGTCATTGAGTTATTTCTGCTTATATAACAGAGGAAAATAAATATAAGTGTCAAGTAAACAACAGACTCTTTCAATACAACAGATTTAATTAAAACAATCTATTTTCTGATAACCATTAATAGCTGACCTTCAACTAGTTCTCAACAGAAAATAAAAAGAAGATTCTTTTACCTGGCATAACTGTGCTCTTGAGAATTTTTTAAGTCCCTTATAAATCAACAATGCATGTCTTTTTAACTTTCATGTCCATGCTATTTTCTGTAATTATACCTATATATGAATTCATGTATGTACATTTATGTGCCTGATGTTATTTAGAACTCCTCCTTGTCTGAGAGGTAACTGTAGCAGTCTGTCCATGGAGCTTTTCTCCAAACGATTCCTCTTGCAACCATACAGAAGCTCTGAGGATCAGAGCTTTATACTTCCATAATGATATTCTTATTAATTAAAAATACAATTAATTTGGCAAATTTTCTGAGTTGATCTATACATAGAAAAGCCTGCATCTCAGTGCAACAAACTGGGAAAATCATTGTAATGTATACAAACCAGTCCCTTAATCTACCAAAATGTGATGACTACCTGTTTATGATTTGAAATCCAATTCATATTAGACATCTAAGAAAAAGGCAGAGACTGAGTTAATAATGTACTTCTGAAAACTTATAGAAATTAACCTACCGACTTGGAAGATAAAGCTGCAGGCTTTTGGAGGTTTTAAAAGAATGTGTAGAAAATATATTTTTATATATCTGGCAGTTGTGGTGTGTGTAGCTGCAGCCACCATGGCCCCAGAAGAGCCAACAACATCAAAGCCCTGGTTGTCAGACCCCCAAAGTCTAACAGCACTCCCCCCAAGGTTATGGTGAGAACACATGATCCTTTGTTTCCCCTGTTTGCATAGTTCAAGTTGTTTGTTTATTGTGGTCCCCTCTCTGTTTTATGTCTAAGTTTATGAATATGTATCCCCTTAGTTAAATATGTATTAAGTCTAGAAAGTTCTATGCTCGGCGACACCCATTGGTTATCTCCTGTTGTCCCTCCTTCAAGTGCTCCCCATTGGTTGTTTCCCTGTGAAATCATCCCCTTTCACCTTTCTCCATTGGCTGTTACCCCTTTTCCCCGCCCCCTTCCCCGACTATAAAATCTCTGAAAGCGCCCCCCCGCCCCGTTTTGGGGCTCGTCATCGTTGGAACCTTCACACCGTTAAACCTTCCGTGGAACCCACACGAAGAGTCCCTCTTTCCTTCTTTACCTTTACATGCGCTTTTCTGCATCTGCAGCTAGGAGACTGCCCCCTCGGGTGGGGAGCTTGCCTTTGAGCGACAGGGTTGCTTTCTATGAGGCACAGCCGGACCCCCGGGCTCTCCTCTGGCTGACAGCGCAGCACAGCCTCATCTGGCCTTGCAATCATGATGTGCTTGTTATGTTAGATTGCTTTTGCAGGCTGAATTGTTTAGAAGATTAAGATTAAACAAACAATAGAAGACCCCAAAACCTAAACTAGCACTTTCTTTTAGGTGTATTTGGTTATCTTTTCATGTCTTCTGGAATATTTGTTGTATGGCAGTAATTTTCAGGCATAGTGATCCAGAGAACCACAGAATACTCTGAGTTGTAATGGAGCCACAAGAATCATCAAGTCTAACTCTTACATGAATGGCCCATACAGGGATCAAACCCACAATCTTTGCATTATAAGCACCATGGTCTAACCATCTGAGATAATCTCAACATCTATTAATAATGTGAAAGAGAAATGGTTTTCCTATCTTGAAAGATGTTTGGAATTATACAAGTCTACTTACACAAATGCAAGAGTCAAAATCCCTAATAAATATATATGGTGAATAACTTCCAAGGAGAAAAAAGATAATTGTATTAAAACAATGATGCTTAAATACTGTTGTAGCAGCTGATATCTATCTAATCTTATGACACCATCCATGTAATTTTGGGTAATTTAACTACATACACCCAAGGATTGAAATCTTGTGATGTTTCACTGCGGTTGAGTTTTGAAGGCTAAAGGACCCTAATGCTTTGTACTCTGAATTTTGTCACTAGCTAGTGCATGGATTTGAATTCTGCACCTCAGTTTTCTATCCTCAAAACGGGTAATATCACCATATTCCCCATGAGGATAGCTGTAGTAAATGCTTCCACATTAATGCAGCACTGGGATACCCTCATCATGAACTTCTTAGAGAAGACTCTAAGAGATTAATCATAGCTCTGATTCAGAAATAAGGTTTGAATTGTATGAAGAAAGTAAAGCCTTGGATGACACACTGAATAATGAGGGTAAAAGAAAATATTGATCATCATATTGATCACTAAGTGAGTATCATACATTCATGGCCTGTAGAGAGGCTGAGGTCCTGTGAAAAATATGTTGTGTAATGGTGTAATTAAAGATTATAACATAATGCATACGTATGAGGGATAAAATTAACATTGCAATGGGAACCTCAAATCCAACATTTTTAAGCGATTGAACACTCAACCTAATAAGTTCTTTTAACATGTATTTGTGGGCATGTACAATATATGTATAAGCAGTATGTAATTGTACATATAAATTATGGGCATGAGTGAAGGAAAATTTGAGAAAGAGTCTTTATAAATTGTATTTGTTATATTTGTACCCATAAATGGGTCCCTTCCAACAGAAGAGCACAATGGGGTTGAAATAAATGGAAATAAAGTGTTATATCATTAAATCACAGAGTGATGAAAGAGATTCCCTAAGGGGCTTTTTTGACAACTAGTGGTCTGATGTATCAATATTGAAAAAAATCATATCTGGTCGCCAAATAAATTTTTATAACCTTCCAACCATAGGTTTGGTCAAAAAGAAAGAGTAGGTGTGAATGACATGCAAATTCTGCAGCATATACGTCAGAATTTTACTCCATCTATCTCATGTGTCCACATGGATTAGCATCACAAGAGTCATTTGGGGACAAAGGCTACTGCAATAAACAGGATGAAGACAATTTTAATTAGATCTACTCAAGATAGCCTTTTTGACTTTCATACCATTCCTGATAAATATGCAGGACTTGAACTGATGCTTTTACTACTGCAAGAAAATTCATAATTTCAGATAACCAGATAGAGCCCCTTAGATATTAACCATTTTGTTGTATCAGTATGGCAGTAGGAGGAAAAGAGAGAAAAACCACATTCATTATTGGCAGCTGTTGCTGTTCTTTTTCTAATTGAGTAAAATCACAGTAACACAAAAATGAGCAGAGGAAGTAAAAATGAAAGTTTTAGAAGTCTTGCTAACCTTTGATTATGCAAAACCTGGATGGACTTTCTTTTTATCTTGTTTCCATAAAAAAAATAAAAATTAAATGTAGATCTAGATTTTTAAAACACCCTTTCCCCTCATCTCCTTCTAGACATATTTATGTATTATGTTCCTCTATATATTAATTTGTTTCTGTAGAGATTTTTTATACAATATATATTATATTTATATGCTTGCTGGGTGTAAGTGTTAAAAGTTGGAATTGCAATGAATTACCTTGGCAGAGCATGTGGTTGCTCTCATGGAATGCCACACTTCTCCCACAGAGATAATTGTGTTCCAGTAGTGGGTGGATTGTTCTTCCTATGCATAATATATAAAGCACTTTGGGATCATCTGTGGGTGACAGAAGCTGCTGCTAGTGTCATTGACGTTTAATCTAAGGTGGTCAAAACTCTTTATGTACTTTCATCACATGCATTTGACCAATGTTATTTTCAAGCATGGCACCAGCTTTTGGATGACCCTCTGTGCTTATGGAATCATTCAGTGTTAAGGAAACTTCCCAGTCTGACCATTCAGGAGACTCCCTGACAGTCACATCCAAAAGCCAAAGCCTGATACTGCTAGGACCGAAGCCTCTTCGCTGTGGGCGGCTCCAGTGACCAATGTGTCCCCCTTGGCTCCCCACACACCCACACATAGTCAGACCAGGTTTCCTCACTGCTTTGACACCAGGTTTCCCATGGCAGAGTCTCAGACGTCTCATTCCATAAAGCCATTTATTCACTGCACAGTAACACAGGAACAGCCTGTGATCCTGATATCCCCAAGGTGCACCCCAACCAAGGAACCCCTGGGCTTTTATAGCCTCAGAGGCCATCAGCAGGCAAGTCTCTCTCTTCCTCTCTAAGTCCATCCACCTTGCTGGCAGTCAATGGTCTTCATCTTTGTTATGCAAAAAGTTGGCAGTTCCCAGCTCCTGTCTCTGAGTGTCCATTCTCCTGCTGATGTTACCCACCTTCATGCTGGTTTTTATCCCAAATGTTGGCAATTCACAGCGTCGTTGTCTCGGGCTCCCACCCAGAGCTCAATCTGCATCTCATTCTGCAGTTTTCAAGCCAAGCTACCCGGTCCAGATATATTCCTCACCATCAGTTACACAGTCCTATATATAAAATGCATTTTTCTTGCTTGAACAAGTATATTTAAAAGGTTTTGTTTAAAAATCCATAAACAGATGTAATCACCTTTCCAGATGATTAGAGAAAGGATTTGAACACTGTACAGATTTCAGTATTGTAGATAATCATTATCCAAGTTGAAAATCATGAAGTAATGCAGATATTCCCTAAGAAGATACTGTATGTGATCACATTGTGTATAAATATGTTTTAAGGCACAAAATTTGACTAATGATTTATTTTCTCATTAGTAAGGTCTCTTAGGTCCCTATTTAGTTAAGAAAGTCCTTGGTTAATTAGCAAAATTTTAAGCATATACTTAGGTCACATTGACCGGAATAGAATTTAGGTATGTGCTCATAATCAAACATTTATGGACATGTTTCCTTAAATGAATGCCATTACTGATTTGTGGATCTCCAATACTAAGAATCAGATTCTACTCAATAAACTCATCATGAAGCCTTAATATAGGCAGAACATCAATAAACTATGGGTTACTCCTATGGTACACTTTAAGCCTGGAATATGCAAAAATCTGTTTGTTTGCTTCACAGAAAACTCAGTCAATCTTTTTCACTTATGTTGGTCTGTTACATTAAATCAAAGTAGGTGTACCTTGCCAATATATAGTGAAATGGATGACAAAGCTCAAAGCAAATAGAAACTGAAATAGAGATTAAATAACTTGAGAGACCCTTCATTTCAGCTCTTCTACATGGTTATTACCAATGAATGTAAAGTCTGTGGATATTAAACATTATAAATAGTATATCTGTAAAGAACTGTACCATTAGCCTCATTTTATTGACAATTAACCAATGTACTGATAGACCATGGATAACCTTGGACTCCATCAGCTGGTATGAAAAGAAAACTTCGTGCTGCAAATGTCTTTTCTGCTGTCCTTACCTATTCTGCTAAGTATTGAACCGGCACCAAATTGCAAGTAGTGTCACTGACAAATACTGCATTTAGAAGGGCTGATTTAACAAAGTAGCAGAGCAGCAGGCTGGTTAGGGCACTGACAGCAGCACTAAGAGGATTTCAAAGCATTGTTAGACTTTCTAAATCTTCCCCTTATCGTCTTTCCAATTTCTAATTTGCTCACTCATTCAATGCAATCTCTTTTCAGAAGCCATTCTGTTTCCCTTTGTGGAAGTCAAGCAGTAAACTGGAGTTATTCCCTGCTGCACTACCTTGGTTCCTTATTTTTTTGGCAGATATATATTAATGACTTATTCAAGCTATTCCAGCACTTAACTTTCTGTATCCTGGGCAGAGTGAAAAGCTGCAACAGGCTGTAGAAGGATGTAATTGGCCTTTATATGCTGTCAGTCCTCCTGCTAGGTATGACTATGCCAAATACAAAGATGGAAGAGAGGAAAAATAATCTGCAGAAAGCATCCCAAATTCAATTAGAAATCCTTGGTATGATAGAAATTAGCACTGAACCGAATAAATTCCAAGCTTTGGCAGACTGAAGGTATGAACGCCAGATGCAAAGTGATAATGTGTGCAAAGGTTGATTCATCACAGGAAGCAGCAGCCAAGATATTGGTGAGATAACCAAGAAACCAGAGAGATGGTTTAATACGCTGAAATATGAAAAGCACTTGGGAAAGTGGTTACAGAAGACATCAGCAAGTACATCATCAGTGGAATATAGAAGGGTCTGGAGAGAAACAGCTGCTGGAGTAAGACTGAAAACAGGTGTTAAGGGCAACAACAGATGTATCCCTCATTGATAAGATTGTACATCCATTTCTGTTTCATTGGGAACATAGAAAAGCAGGCAGAGAGGTCTATTTACATAATACAGGATGTTGAATTGAAAAAGAAACTGTTAAAAACCCCACAAGAAATAGTGATTGGCTTTGCACAGCAGAAGTCTGTAGCAATGACAATTGAGAAGACAACTTATGTGAATACACAATTGCACTAGCAGCAGCAGTTTTTTGCAGAAGATTGTTGAAGACTCAGTAAATCATATAAACAAACCATAAATTAGTTTCATGAAAGTCAATGTATTATTGTGGTATAAGAATCTTTGAATAATCCATGTAATATACACAAACTTTATAGCACAATTCACTCTGGGTAGGGTGGCAAACACATTTCCGAGGTCAAAAATGAGGATTTGAGGTGTTCCTTGAATTTCATGATTGATTTTAGACAGGTGCAAAGCATTAAACTTAGGAAGGAGAAATAAGATAGACACATTTGAAATAGGAACTCGCTGACTGTGTAGTTGGATGAAAAAGATAAAAGGCTTAACATAGACTTCAAAATTAATAGAAGCCACTAGTGTGATCCTGTTGCAAAACAGGGAAATCTCATTCTTGAATGACTTAAGATGATGGTTGGATGTAAGACATAGGAACAATTTTTTTTTTTCTTTTTTTTTAGCTCTGCCTGGCTTTAGTGGATTCTTGGCCAGAACAGAGTCAACAACATGGTATGAGGAACCAATTTAGTGTAATATGCCTCCACAATGGTTGTCAGAGGCACAAGATGGGGGATGGAGTGCACATGTGTTGCTTACAGGAGGTAGCTAGGAGAAGATGGGGGAGAAGCCTTGTCTATGGCGGGACTTCGCCTGGCAACACCTCTCATGGAACAGGCAGGCACCAAAGTCACTGAACCCTCCAGAGACCTTCTCCAATGGGACAGCAGCAAGCCTCCACCAAGGGACCGCAGAGACAGGCTGGACTGGGCCAATGGTCTCCTGCCAGCAGGCAGGCTTAGGGAGGGGCCAAGGGGCGCAAAAAGCAACTGTGTTTCAAGCCCCGGGTCCTTTGAAGAATGTGCCTCAAGCCGTGGGGGTCTCTGAACCTTGTGCCTTTTGCTTTGGGTGTTGTGCTTTTTAGGGGCTTGGAAGATTGTGCCTTTTAGTTTGGGACTTTGAACACTGAACCTTTTGTGTGCTTTTTGAGGACTTTGGAAACTGCAGTTTTTGCTATGCCGGGAGTCTTTGAAGATTGTGCTTTTTGCTTTGAGTGGCTCCTGAAACTAGCTTTTTGACTTGGACCTTTTTAGCGTTGGACTCTTGAGTTTTGCTTTTTGGGGCTCACCGGCGTGCACTCTCGCAGGCTCGCTGTCTGTTTCCTCCTCTGACCTGGCCTTTGCCCTTGTTGGCTTGTCCTGCCTCCCTGTGTCCCTGACCCCTGCCCAGCTGCTTCGCACCCGCGTGCCATGGGAGCCGTGCCTGTGACACTGCGCCTGTGACACGCTGCCGGTGCTCCGGACCGGCACAGGCTCGTTAGGGCCAGCCCGTCCATTCCCCCCCAACGCGTCGACGCTGACTGCACTCCCTGGGTAGCTGGTGGTAACACCCTCATTTCTCTCTGTCTCCCCTCTCTCTCCTCCCTTCCCCAATTCCTTTTTGCAGTTTCCTTCTTTGTTTCCTGTCTTTTCCAGCCCTCTCTTATTTGAGCAACTCCCTCTTATTTTTTGTTACCAATAATTCACAGATACAACGTTTAACCTCGTTTAGTTTAATTTCATTCCAGGCTATCAATTTTAAAATAACTCCTTGCTGTTTCCTTTAGTGGAACACGACACATGGTTTAGAGAAGATTTTAATAAGTTTCAGAGAGTAGCAAGACTAATAAAACATTTAGAAAAAATGAACTCTGAAGAAAAAGAAAGGTTGAAATAATTATATTTATTCAGTCTATCAGATAGGACAATAAAGGACATAAATTTCTTCTATTAGGTAAAAACTTACATATGTTATATATGACAGCAAGGAATGATTATTCTCTGTGATCTTGAGGTGTAAGACAAAGCAGCTGAAATTTCAACAAAGATTTAATTTAGATTTCATGGAAATCTTTGAAATCCAAGGGTTAGTAAAGCAATATGACAGGATGATTGCATAGACTGTTAGTTTTTGTTGTTTGTGGGAGTTTTGGTATTTTTAAGAGCCAGTACATATTCTTTTAGTGTTTGATGAAGTAATTTTTATCTTGCCTGTGTGCAGGTAGGAGTAAGTGAAACCTTCAGCTCTGTGATTTCTAAGAGTCTGTGCTTAAATGACTGAGAAATTCACCAAATACAACAGAAATTTTCTACTCAACCAAGAAACAGAGAGGCTATTAATCAGGATGTTTTATGGAGAACTCCACTGACTAATGAGTTCTTGGTAAAGATGAATGAAAATAACCTGCCAAAGTGAATGACACTCATTGATTATGAGAAAGTTACTGACTAGCATCAGAGAAAGAAAAATGCTGTTCTGAAAATGACCCAAGCATAACAAAACACTATCTGTCGTTTCTGAGAAAGAAGTGGGCTGGACTGTGGCTGGCACAGATGGGGTAGAAGAAAAAGAGAGCCCAGAGCAGTGCTTTTTGTCTACAGTCTACTAGTGGTACATTTATATAAAAGTACCAGAAGGGTCCAGCACAGTCTGAGGATAGAGTGTGTGAATTTGGATGAGTCAAAATATCACTCTTGTCCAATGTCTGCAACAAAGAGGGGGTGCAGCATCCCACATACAGGATAATGAAAGTCCAGGTTCAAACAGACTGTGAAAAGGGAGTTTGGTTGGGGAGGGGGAAGGAAGAATGCTGGTGTTCTGCTAAAGCACATTTAGTTCTGACTTGAAAAACCAAAACTCCTACAACACTGAATGTTTACTTCAAATTAAGTGAAAAGAAGTGGTCCTCCCCTAACTTAGGCTTTAACTTTGGAACTTTGGTCAAATTCTTTGAAAAAGTGGAGAGTGAAGAGCTACAAAGATGTCTTAATTTCCAAATACCTTTTTTTTTTTTTTTGTGCAAACACAATTTTCTTATGGCTTTTTATAACCCCAACCACTAAGATGCATAGTCTGTCAGTCTGTGGGTGCCTGTACTTTACAGATGAATAGATCTACAGCTGCACTGAGCAGGAGAAAAAGTAAGATAAAAACAGAAAAGCATCATTTTATGAATAGAATTAAAAAAGAGCAAAATATGTGGAAAATCGCAAGGCTGAACTGTTCAAAAATCACTAGAAGGAAGTCAACAAACTGCTCCCACCTGCTGCATTACTCTGTATTAGCATTTCTACTTCTCTATTAGAGAACATTAGAAAACACATTGCAGCAGAGCAGGGATGACTTACATGGAAAATGCAATAAAGTGTGGTCAAACCGTATGGTGGGCTCATTGTGATCACAGCAGTCAGGGATGAAACCTAAGAAATGGGAAGAATATTACTATCCTGTCATTAAATGTAATTAAGACTGAGATGATAATTTTATTCAGAATCTGTATTTCCTGCTTGTTAATGTCTCTCTCAGAAATTTACCTTTCTAAATGATGCGTCTCATGTTAGTTCTCTTCTAGTTCATTCTGTAGTACATTTCCATTAGAGACAAGCAGAAGAAAAAAGAAACTATTACAAACAACATCAATTCCTAGCATTAAGAATGAATTAATTGAAAGAAAAATGTGTTATGAATGCTTTGTCCTGGTTATTCTAAACTCGAATCAAATTTTCACAAAATCTTTAAATTACCTGTGTGGAAGGAAAACATCTGCTTGCTTGTTTGATTTTGTTATAGGTCTATTTATATTTTGTTATTCTTTGCTAACTCAAAAATTTGTATATAAAACATTAACTCTGATGTATGCTGTACAGTCTTTCTCTAAAATATGTGAGTGTCAGAAAAATCTTGTGGAGGCAGGATGGAGAGGAACATGTGTTGCCCAGGAACAACTGTGGGTTCTGTGGATCTGCTGTTTCGAGGCTTGGCAGCCGCAGCAAGACACAGTGGAGTGCAGCCCTTTCCCACTGTTGATCCTGAGGTCAGGCTCCTGGGCACACAGCGGCATCCTGTGCTCTCATCCTGGGAGCTGCTGCCAGCTGCATTTCAGCCCAGCTTCAGCCCTGCTGCCTCACAGCCCTGCCTTCCATTGCTCTGTGGCTCCAGACCCTGTCCCCATGGTCCTGTCCAGCCATCCAAGGGCTGTGTCTGGCCCTTGTTCCCTTCACTGGGCCTGATCCTGTCCCCTACCCAAGCACATCCTGACCTGTTGCTGAGCAGAAAAGACTGCTCAGAGTGGCCAAGTGCCTCAGGTTCTACCAAACAGCAGTGCAGGGTTTAATGTCAAAAATCCTGTCGAGGCTAGCGGACCTGTGATTGCTTCTGAGGATTATATACAGGAGTACACCCTCAACACACCTCAACTTCCCATCAGGCAGGACTTGGACACATGCCTGTCATCCCAGTCATCCTTTTTGGTGCCAATTCCATCCTGCACACTTGGCTGTGTGGAAGCTTCTGTGATCGCTGATGGCAGCTGTACCTGCTGTGGTCCTGCAACAGGCATGGGACTAGGCAGAGACCTTCACACAGGAATATCTCCTGATGCTGGACCCAACATGTTTGCAAAGAGTTGAACTTGTGTGATCACAGAAATGGAATAGCTGGGAGACCTGACACATGGAAAGAATTTGGCAAATGCCTCAAGGATGCCTTGGGTAGCTCAGATGATTTAAAGGGCAAAGCATCCATTTCCCTTAATTCAGTGGTAATTTCTCCATCAACAACAAATATTGCGGCTCCTGAGAAGGAGGTGTCAGAGAAAACAAATGGGCACCAAAAGTGTGCAGAACTGTGGTGAAATATACACAGCCATAAGGAATTGTTGTGTAGGGTCTAGCTGTCTTCAAAGGATGATTTGTGTTGCAGTGGCTTGGAGAAAAACTTAGTATGATAAATGTAAATGCATAACTTAAACCTAGTTAATTTCTTAATTCATTACAATACTTCTTTCCTATAAACAGCTTGGAAAATTATTGATTAAACAAACAAACAAATCTTAGGTTGATTTTTGGCTGGCAACTACTCCAGCCCTAAATCAAGTGTTGAATCTGAGGCAGCAGTGTGCTTATCAGCCTCAGGTCATGTCCTTAATGCTCAATGAAAGAGAAACCTGTTTCTCATTCAGTGATTGCTCAGCTATAATAAACTGCTAACATTTTTTAATTTGATACTTTACATACTCATTATACTCTGGTATCACATAACAGTGCAGAAGGTTTGAATTTTTTCCCCAGGAGCAATTTTCTCCTGAAGCCTGAACATTTCATTGCCGCACTGTAATTTAAAGGGTTATGGAGAGTTGGTGGAATAAATTACAATGTTTATGAAAATAGCCAAAACCAAAGACAAACTTAAAAAAAAGGACCCACTCAGCTTCAGCACATGTACTTCTCAGTGGCTTTAAATCACATACCAGGGTACAAGTTTTGGACAGAGTACTTTAAACTGTTACAGTCTTTATCTCCACAGGAGGGGAAAAGAAATTTACAGCATAACTATCTTAAAAGCTGATTTATTATGATACTTTTCCCTCCCATATATACCCATTTTTATATATAATAAAAAAAAAAACAAAAAAAAAACCAACCCACACAACCATCTTGAATTTATTTATCCAGTTAGAGAATACAGAGAAAATACTCATCAAAGTGCCTTACGTGGCAGAACAACTAATCTAATGTCAGAAAATAAAACAGTCTTTCAGGCATCAAAGCTTAAGCTTTCAGCTTTCCTTCAAAACATATTTCTACATGAGTCAGAGGGGGTGAAAACGGGCATGAAAGCTGTGTTAAATCATCCATTGCAAAAGGAAAATAATAAAGAATTCAGGTTAATAATTAGAAAGAGCTTTAAATTAATGAAACAAAGCAACAGGACACAAGAGGTTATGTTTTACTGAGCCAGGAATGCACATTGTGAGGCATAATACTGTATGCCAAAGCATATTCAGTCACCTGAGGTGCCTAATAGACCAGTTAGATATGGGCTGATATTTAAAACAATTCTTAGTCACAAAAGTCTTTAGGATTAGTTGACAATTTCTACATACTCATTCATGGCGGCAAACAGTTTTTAGTGGGAATATAGTGGTGATGCACTATCAAAAATAGTTTTGTTTCCCTGTTGTAATCTCCTTCTTACTTCAGCCTCTGTAGCAACCCCTTAAGAGCTTCTACACAAGGTGAAGGTCCATTCTCCACTGCCTTGTGGATTGTTTTTGCAAGCTGATGCTCTTTGAATACTCTTTGTCTGTGCCCATATTGCTATGATGTTCAAAACCTGAGCCTAAACTCTGTTGTCATTCAATTTGCAAACACTTTGTTTCATTTCCTCCATCAGAAATGAGCTAACTGATTTTCCAGGCAGGAAAGCACAGTCAAGATGATGGTTTTTTGTGGCAGGAGAAAAAAGAATTCAAATTTGTGATCCCCTCCAACACAGCATGGAAACTAGCCCCTGTCTTTTGCTGTTAAAAACCAATCACTGAACTTGAGCACTGCTCTCACAGGCAGTGTGCTTGTGGCTTTTTAGATGGAAAGGTTGAGTGTTTTTAGAAATTACGTGGAAAAAAACGTGTGTCTCTAAAAAGGCAAACCACTAAAACTACAGAAGAGTAGATGCTGCCTCATGGGTTCAAAAATAAGCAAGCATTCTGGACATATATCTCTGCTTTACAAAATGTTACAGCATAAACCACAGAGTAGTCATAGATTGGCAATATCTCTCAAGATAAGAAAAGGGCAGAAAGGAAATCCAGAATTAGGGGGGAAGGAAACTACGGGAGATAGGTGACAGAAAAATAGAGGCCTCAACAGGTGCTTATATAAATATGGGGCTGTAGAAGGAAACAGAGGATTGTGGAGACCATAATATAAAAGCCAAAGGGAGGTGTGAAGTCAAAACACCAGAACAGAGACAGAAAGAAACCATAGGGATGGAAGAAAATTTTTCTTTCTGAAGGCAGAAGGATGCACAGCTGTGATTGACATTCAGGCTGACAATAATCTTCTACCTGTGAAGGAAAATAAATGACACATGTAGATTCGATTTTCGCTATGAAATCACATTTATGATCCCTGTTTAGTTCAGAACCATCTCCAGCACTGGCTATATATTTTTGACACGAAAGTCCAAGAATGCTGTAGTAGCCAATCTTTGATAAGATCTCCCTGCAAGTCCCATGTATTTCCTGAAAGTTAGGGATTGTTTCAAGATTAAAGTTTATCTTGCTTTATTCCACCCGTATGCTCCAGATATTCATATTCTCATAAACCTCTAACACTTCCTTGAATTTTTAGAGTTCTTTGTGTCAAACAATATCAACTTTTAGCATGCTCTACTGGGCCCTCTACTGATTTCTCTTCTGGAAAACTCTGTTTCTCTCAGCTGGGAAAAGGCAAGGATCTCTGACAACTACACTCACAATCTTCTGATATTTCAGTTGCTGCCTGAAGTTAGCTGTGGTGATTTTGGTAATAAATTACCATATTAGATACATGTGCATCTAAATTACCATTTAACTCAGGTATGGAAGACTTTTGCAGCAAATTTTGCAATGGTAACCACTTTGGTTTGCAATGTGGAGTTATTTAAGGGTACATAAACTGAATTACTTTGGGATGAAATTAATCAAAATAATTCCAACTCCTATGTGGAAGCCAGAAAAAGGTGCAAGACTGGAGATACTCAGAAGTAAATCTCCAACAAACTGCATATATTATGGACATCAGGTTTCAGCAACAGCTGTTTCACTCAATAGGTATGCTCCTATTGCCTAAGAGAAACTGCTAACACAAACATAACCACAACCATCTTTAATCAGTTTTAAAGGAATAAAACTTTTCAAGGGAGCTCCTTTCAGATTTTGTTGTGTTCGCTCCCCCAGTATATGTCCTATTCTTTACACATTGGAAGAAACAAATCAGTAAGCTGAGGCGAAGGAAGTCAGGCACAAATGCATGCTATCTAAATTTGTGGGGAGCTCAAATTTGTGGTGGAAGAGAGGTGATGAAATTCAGTAACTGATTGAAAGAGGGAGCATCAGTAGGTAGAGTTGTGGAAAGATTGAATCTCCCTTGAGAAGATGAAAGGACAGTTCAGTAATTGGTAACAGCAAGGACCCATTTGGAGGGCAGAAAGGAAAAGAGAAGTAGTTAAGATAGCATAGTTGTTTTCAGATCTTCAGTTCAGCTCCAGTGCACTGAAGTAGTGATCTGAAAATAAAAGAGAGTGGGGTGGGAAAAAAGTCATGTTGTTTTATTTTATTGAAACACACAGAGATTTTTTTTTGTCATAAATGCACATTTGGGATTTGCTAATTTTATTATAAGGAGAGGTTATAAAACAATGGTATCTGTCCCTCTGGTTGTACACTAAAAATAACTAATGTTTTGGCAAAGAACCTGGACTTTTCCTACTCATTTCAGGTATACCCAGACCTATTGTGCATGCATGGCATAGTACTAGGATTATTCACTGTAGTATTATTCAAATATGCTAAGTCCCATTGACATAATAGTCAGGGGAGAGTATGGCTTAATGTATCTGTAATCCACATATTAAAGCTCTCTAAGTATGATTTGACATGACAGTCCATAATGCCTCTAAGCTTTGACTTTCTGTTGTGCCTGTGACACGCTCCACAAATTACAGTATAGGACTGTCTTGTGAAACTCCATTTCTGATCCTTATTTTCTGTAAAATTTATTATTTATTTATTTATTTTTTTATGTGCATGTCTCTATATACATATATACTTCTATAGCTTCAAAGTATCCACCCCGACAAGATGGGAATTCAGAGATGATTCCTTCTTCCAGTCTTTAGTTCCCCCTGCTGTGCCTATGTGTTGAAGTTAAGTAACCTTGAAAGGCTTCAGAATGTGTCTGTGCCATCAACAGGGGAGCAAAAAGGGAGGTGTATATGAGAGCACTAAAACTGCAAGCTGCCAACTCCACTGACGTGTCACAAACACTCAGGGAGCCACTGCATGTCATAGTCATCCTCCTGCATGCTCATCAAGCACTCACTAAATACAGTAAGTTCCTAGCTCACAGTTGCAGGAAGGATCCTGAAGGGTTTGATACCTGAATCTTTCCCAAAGATCATGGATATCAGTGCCATGGAGTTAATGGAGCTGGTCCTGGTGGCAATTGTGTTCTTCCTAATGAAGTCACCTGCTTTTATGAAAAGGTGAGGTGGCAGCTGCTGGGGAGGGGCAGCTGCATGTTTCTTCTAAGGCCTGAAGAGCAGCTGGAATGGGTGGTAGTGACCATAACATGACAAACCTGCTGCCAGTAGCATCCATGTAGAACTTACGTGACTGCCCTGATAATTAGCTTTGAGACAAAAATGCATAATTGAGTCTGTCTGGTATCATCTGTGGGTGCTAGAACCTGTCTGCTTGCATGGTGGAGCAAGGTACTTAATGGTGTGTGCTTTGGATGTTTAACTAGGCATGTGATGATTTTTCATCAGTGTTAGCAGCAAAGCTTTATTTGTCAGAATTAGAAGGCAGCTCCAAAAACAGCCCCAGCTAGGTAATGTTTGTATCCCCAAAGAACTGCTCTTTGAGATTTCTTGATAGAGGGAAGAGGTGTATTGTGGCAGGAAGCATATGTGAATGAAGAGGAACCCTAAGTAACAAAAGTAACAAAATCCCTTTTGAATCCTATTGAAAATAATCTCATAATCACAGTTTGCCTCACATATATATATATATACACTCCCACACATAAATACTCATAAAGAGAGACCTTCTAAAATAATTTGAGTTTAGAGATCTCACAATTTTATGACAATGCAGCCCTAGTCACTACTTCAGGGTAGGTAGAGAGAAGACTCAGGCAAATTTTATTTTAATAACCTTAGCAGACCATACATTTACATCTCTAAACCCTTCTCTGCTCACACAGACATCCTATCATTAGCTCCATCTAATGCTCCAAATTTAATATTCTTTGTCTTTTCCTAAAAGAATGAGAGTGCCTGCCTATATGATTAAATCACTATAAAGAAAGGGTCTGTCAGTGTTCTTCTATACAGCAGATCATGTTGAGAAATATGATAGTCCTCATTATCCAGCATTCCTTTCACTGGGCCTGATCAGGTTCCACAAATAGGAAATGTTCAAATTGCAAATACTCGTTTGCATATCTTGCCTGTTTTCTTGCTGCTTTTCCACTGGGACCTGTCCCAGGCTGCTTCAAAACCTTTCAGTGAACACTTATATTAGTCTGTTTTTCCCACTCTTGTACTTGTGAACTGACCAATGTTTTTTTATGGTATCCTTTAAACATTTATCTCCCTGTTTACTGCCACCAAAGCGACATATTTCCTGAGTCTTGTCTATAGAAAAATGCACACCAGAGACTCTTCCTTTCAACAACTTCTAATTAGGCAGCTAAGGTTGAGGTCTGAGCAATGCAATTTTAAGGGTAACTTCCTTGAGCTGGCTCCAGTGCTTCCTGCTTACCAGAGCTCACTGCCTAAGAAGCTTATCAGCTAACTTCCTGCTGGTGAGACACTTGCCAATCATCTGACACTGCTCCTTCACTGTATCAATGAGCTGGACTGCTGTTTGCAGAATAATAAGAAGTGGAAAGAGGAGCTGACCTTGTACAAAGGAGTGTTATGGCTTGCATGCAGAACACAGCCACTGTTGCGAGCAGTGATTCCATTTCTAGGACACACAACTGTATTAGGTGAAAATATTGCTATTTCTGCCTGGAATCCATGCAAATCTGGCGTTTGCACAGCCTGTCTCTTTTGGCTCTTGATATTGGTTGCCTTGAAATTTTTAAGGGATTTTTCACTTTTCCCATAATGAAGGGATGGTTCCCTTCTGTTGTTTTCCCTCTCCTAACTTCACTGCCTGACAATGTTATTCTAGAAACAAACAAGTTTTCTGGTATGTTGTTCTTAATTCTGCTTTTTCACAAAATGACAGTTCAGTCAGTACAAGCAGCCTTAAACTTGGAGAGGTATGCAGCATGCAGCATTGAAGTTCCTGAGAACTTTGGATTGGACATTGGCCCATTTGGCTCACAGAAAATTGGAAAGTATCCCTCTTTTTATTGCAACTTGGATAAGAAATACAGGGTTTTTTCTTTCTATTCTATTTAAGCAAAAACACAACACATAAAAAGCATACTTTTTTTTCTGCTATTCCATCCCAAACTTTTCCCTCCTTACTAAAGAGTTACATGATTGTTTTTGTTAAACTTAGTGTATTTCATCTATTAGTCAGTAAAGAAATTGGGGGCAAACCACAGAAATGTACATTTGAAGCTATATTTGATGTAGAATAAAAAATTTTCATCTGTGCAGACTAAGATTTTATAATATAGATGTGGTGGGAAAAAAACCCCAATCAAACAAACAGATGAGAAATTATGGCTTTACAACATTTTCTCATTTCAGAGTTGTTCCTGAAAGAGCACTTGTATTTATACAATCTATGAAGAATTCTGTAGGTTTTATACAAAAAATTTAACCTTTTCTTTTTATAGTGTCCATTTGAAGCGACAGAATTTGTTGAAGAATTAACCAGTATCAAATGTCTTGAAGTTCTAAAACAAGGAAATACCTCTGCTAAATTTAAATAGCTACTATAAACAAATAGAGGATGTTTACCACTCAATCAGTTCCTTGATACATTTTCTACGATGGTATATCTAAACCAGCTACATTCTTACTACAAGCATTAACTGACTTCATGGAACTCTGTGCTCTCAGGATTACTCCAATGGAGAGACAAATTATTACTTTTCTGTGATAAGTATATTCTAAATACTCAGGCACTTAGAGAAAGACATAGATAGGACATAATTTTATCCTTTTTGTAAGACTTGGAGACAGAGAAGGAGTTTCTTCTTCTGATTTTTCTTCTTCCCATATGTTAGGCCATGACACAACTCATTTCTGACCATGCTGCCTTATGCTTTATTGGCTGCTTGCCCATTCCTTGGGGCAATTTCACAACATGTTTTGAGCTCTATTTGATTCACTCCTCTGAGGTTGATTTTGTCCCTTGGTGCCAAAGTCTGTAATTGCCTGTGTACAGGCTGCTTGCAGACAGAATTCTTCTGCTGGGTACATTTTGACACACCCCATGTGGTCCTCATGGTTTGCCAAAGCACTTGCTGCACTACAACCTGTTTTCTTATCAGCAACAAGTGCCTTCCATGTTTTTCCTTCCCCCCTCCTCTGTTGTATAGGCATTATTTTCATAAGTATACCAGTATTTTGAGGGGGATACTTCTCAGCACAAAAGCTAGTTAATAGCTGAGGGTAATAAAAGCAATCTCAGTTTGCTGGATGTTTATTGTTACTGAGTCACAATTTAAAAATTTAAAGAGAGAGTAGTTTAATGACATTTATTAGATACATAAAAAAATTCCAGGCACAACAGCTCCCCATCTTTTATGCAATCAAGCTATTCACCCAGAGAGAACAAAACTGGCTTAACTTCCCACTTGGTACGATTAACTCCACAGTATCCTTTAACTAAACCAACAAGTTATTCTAGGCAAGGGCACGTTTTAACCTTTCTCATTGAAACTGTGAGAATGCTCAACACAAAGCTGAAGAATAATGTATTAAAAGTGAACACAAGAGAAGCATCACTCTAGCTCAGTGTTTTAGGCATTCACCTAAATGAAACAGCGCTTTTTTCAGGACCTATTCAAAGAGCTGTTTATGCCTTTAGTGGTATTTGGATAAATACATTAACACTATAGAATAACAGGGAGGTCACTGCACAGCCAGTACCTCTAAGTCAGGCAAGATCAGAGTTGTATTTTTTTTTTTTTGTCAGGATTGTAGTACTTACATTTAAACATCTGAATTCCAAATTCCACATTACCATGAAAGTCTTTGAGATTAAGTCTTGTGGATATTACTTTGTCTACCAAAGGGAATACTTTTGCTTATATGATATTGTCAAAATTAGCAGGCATTGTTGATATCAAATGAGTTTGCAAGTACTCTGGGACTCTGGGAATCACTTTCTGGTACTCAGAGCTTTTGTTTATTTCCAAATTTAAAGCATTAAAGTTACTGTGCAAATATTCAGAATGAATAAAGCCAACTACAAAGAAATTTAGTTTTTTTAATACTCAATCACCTACTTATGGAAAGGTACAAAATTTGCACAGCTATTCCAGCTGTACATCTGTACTAGTTGCCTTTTTGATGTTACTCAAAAGTTTTGAGTTGGGATGAACCTGCTGAGACTAACACTGTTAGTACAAACAAATTGCATTAACTTAATAATTCAATGCATCCTGCAGGCACTCTGTATGGACAAACTGTAAAATGATGGAATATGCATTTAAAGACCCAGTCTGTTGCTAGAGTTTTCTGTCTTTTTGAACAGGATGCAGGAAGGAAATCCTGTAGTATCATGAGATTTTAGAAACAAAGAATGAAAAAATGACCGATGATCACATTGTATTTTTTATTACTGTTTCCTATTCTTGGACTGAATGTATAGACAAAGAAAGTGTAAATGAAGAGTCACGTAAACCTACTTTTTTGATTACAACTGGCTTTGAATTAATGTAACATTTGTTAAACTAGGTTGTCACTCTGTCTACCTAGTTTTCTATCTTTCATCTATAAATATATTCATATTTGGAAAGCAGTAATTTTTTCTAGACATAACTGTCTAAGTACCTATTTAACTGAAGTGTACATTTATTTATGGCTAGAGAGACACGGTAAATTACCTGAATTTAATCAGGTAATTAATACACCCCATTTTTCAGAAATGCCTTCTTATTTTTTTTCAACCAAGTTTCATTCCTTTTGATTGGTAAAAAGCCAAGGACGTCCTTCCCTCCGATCTCTTTCTTTTGTACTTCAGAAAAGAAAAAGAAATTCTTACATGAAAGGAAAACAGTTCTGTTTTAATTTTAAAAGAAAATGAAAAGGAGTCAAACTTTCATCTTAATGTTAATATTATAACTGAAATGCTGATTAACTGGTTAGTGACTGATACAGTGAACTAAGGTTCAGTTTGTCACCTGCTGCACTTTATTACATCTCTAGGACAGCACCTCCATGTCTCATCTCTGAGGTCAGCCAAGTGTGACCCTGTTGCCAGGCCCAAGTATATGCTTCACATGCCTAAAGTACTAAGTGCTAAAGGGTCTTGTGCTTACATTCCAAATTATACACTCTACCTGGTGCCCACATACACAACGTCAGCCTTGGTTCCATCAAATTTGCACCAAATAAAACTCTTCTTGTTCATTAAGCCATGAAAGCTTTATACACTCTTAAAGTACCCCTTTTTCTGGGTCCTGATGGAAATGGCTGTAGTACTTCATGTGGATGAAACATGAAACTTGATAGGTCCTCCTATCATATCTTCAACCCTTTTTTTCTCCTCTTGAAAATTCCCCACTAGAAGTACTTCCTCAAGACAGGATTGCAGATATGGGTCTCCTCATGGTACTGTGGACAGAGATCAGAGTGAAAAGAGCACTGTGAAGTCTATCTTCAAGGCTCTGTTCACATCAAGAAAACTGCTTTCTTTGATAATGACGTTATCAAATACAGTTATTTATTTCATGATATGGAGCACACTGCCTGGGGGATCATGAATAATTTATTGGCTGAGATTGAAGAGATATTTTTATGCTTGGGCCTTGTATTGGGAAGATGAAAATAGCATTCCATTCTTTAAAGAATTCAAGAAGTTCTGAACAATCAACAATTAAGTGAATTAGGGCAAGATTATAGGGGAATTTTTTCTAGACAAATGTGGGTGGGGAGAAATAAAGGGACATAAAAACCTTAGGTTATATATGCTTCGTTATGACAATAAGACGTTGAAGATTACTCTTTCCCTTTCCTTTTTTGCATTTGGATGAAGAGAATTAATGGGTTGTGCACGCTGATGCTGTCCCACAAACTGGCAGCCTGCAGAGTTCATCCAACAACAATGGAGGAAGAGCCTTTACTTGTAGTTGAATGACACAAGATAATTTTCCCGAGAGAAACTGGAAGAACTGTCTTCCTTTTGACTGCATACTGAGGTGATGTCGCTAGAACAAGATGTAAAGACAAAAATCTTCTCCCCTTAAGTTGTAAGCTCCTTCTCTATTTTATTAATCTGAAAACATCTCATACATTTATAGTGCTGTATAAGTAATAAAGTAGATCGTAATAGAAGCTTCCCATTAGCCAGTTCAAACATGCAAACATGCACAGAGAGAGGTCATTCCTTAAAAATCAAATTTCATGATTTGGAAATTTACTTTAAAATGGCAGTTTCCAGAAGCTGTATCACACAGTCATAGTTCCTTAAAACTACAGGGAGAGTAGGAGCGGATCAGCGGTATGCAACTTCTGACAAAACTGTGAAATGTTCTCTCTGGTAAATACACTCTGTTGCTCTACCTTGACACTGAACTTTTTTGTGTTTTCCATTTCTGTATAGGTATTGTATTTGGCATTTCATCATCTTGTATGAAAAGTATTAGGGATTCATGAAGGTTGTGAAGAATATGGATCTGGACAACTGTCAATGCAAAAATCATAATTTTAATTTTAAATAATTCAGTCTTTCATGAAATTGCTAAATAGAACAGTTGGTAATGAACATCCATGCAAATGAACTCAGAGACTGGTTTAGAGCTAAGTAGTGGAAATTGTTCATACCAGGGAGCCTCAAGTAGAAGGCATGGCATAGCTTTTCTGCTTGAAAACTAACCCTTAATGTCATGTTGGATAAGATATTTTCTTTAACTAAAATACTATGCTGCAATATTATAACTGTCCTTTCTAAGGAATATTTTTTCTTTTTTTTTTTTTTTTTTTACTTCTAAGCAAGAGAAAGAAAGTCTACAAAAAATAATAGTGCTTTTAAAATTTGTTAAACTACTAGAACCAAAACAGTCACAAAAAAGGGGTTTCTAGCTGTAGGAGACTAAAAATATTTAAGTAGGAAAATGTTAACATGTATAAGATACAATCATATGGATTTTTTTTTCAATTTAAATTACTTTACCATACATTTACTGTTGCTCCTCGGCTTTCTTAGAGCGCTTTCCCGGATAGCAGGGCTGCCCAAAAGCTGGCGTGATCCTAGTGCCCCAACCGCCCTTGTCGGGGGGTGGGAGGGGTGGTAGCACCAGGAGGGCTCAAGTGTGGCCCCACCGGTGGGAAGTTGGGTTTGGCGTAGGATAGGGGACGGCGAAAGACGTAGGAGACCCGAAGACAAAAGGAGGGACTCCAGGTGTGAGCATACTGCAGTTTATTACCATAGTGGGAATTCAGGGATCAGAGCCCCGAGCCGCTTGTGGTACGGGGTTTTAAGGGAAATAAACAGCCAATCAGGTGAGGGTACAGGGGAGGAATTAAGGAGAGTCCAGGGTTACAGAGCCAATAACTTGGGGAATAAGGAGGAGAGAGTGGGGAGTCAAGAGGGGGGAACAAATCACTAGCCGAACAACGGAGAACTTACTAGAACTTGGGGAGTATATAGAAATTAACTGACAACTGGGTATCCAATGAGGGGACTTGGGGGTAGGCTTGTCATAACTTGGGTTAAACTATTGTGATGTCTGTTTCTGGGGGGAGCTCTTTAGTTTTGGGAGCCCTCCACCAGAACTCTTTTTCTTCGGTGGTACATTCTGGGGCTCTCAAGCCTTTATTACTTATACGTACCACCCCAACAATTTACTGTTGGTATTACGTGTTTCATCCCAGATATCAGGTATTGAGAAAAATAAATTTCTGTATTTTCTTTTGGGAATCAACAGAAAATTCACAAAGTATGCCACATTTTCTGTCAGGAAGCCTAGTATGAAAGAAAATGATTTCTTAATGTAGTAGGGAAATTATCCTGCATAGTTTATTGTCCTGCAACTTTGCATTCTTAATGGATTAATCTCTTTTGTCATGCCCATGGCTGCTTTAATGCAAGAGAATCACTATTCCCAAATACCATTTTCCAAACGGCTGCTCTCACCACAAAGGTTGATAATAAAGTTAAGGTATTAAAAGATACTAAAAGCACCTCTTTGTAGATTTCTAGAAAACAATCCACTGTTCATCACAGTAGAAAAAAAGGCACCGCTCTCTACATCAGTACTGTGAGCGTCCCTGAAAAGGAGACGGATAACTATATTGGGTTCTGCTTCTAGGATTCTCTAGAGGTGTCATTAGAAAACAAACAAAAAACCACCACCACCACCATCAAAACAAAGAAAACAACACCTTTTTGGAGAAGAGATCAATACTAAGCTCTTTTCTACTGGTTGAATGCTCTCAGTGTAAAGGAAAGTGGTAAACTCTGACCACTTTCCAGTATGGCAGTGGGCTAGGGGGAAATCCCCTAGCTGCCACGTTTTAACCCTGTCAATCATAGATTCAGTTCCACCTCTGTTATTTTAATATTCATCACATTATTTTACTATTCAAGAGTTACTAGAAACTTCTGCTGTTCTGTAACGTTCATAGGCTAATGCAAATATGTTCTGCCCTTGCCCAAGACTCATTGGAAAGCTGTCATCACATGTCAATTTGTGATTTGATAAGGACTCTGGACCCACCTTATCACCACCACCTTCCCCTTCCCTATAAAACCCAGTGTAAAGACCCCATCGGGGTCTCTCTGGTTGCCTGTATCCTGAAGAAGAAGAAGATCATTAAAAGTCTGGGTAACCTATCAGGAGTCTGTTCTCTCTTCTCTGCTCCTACCTGCTTTTTATCAACACCGGGTTCACTGCTCTCACTGCAAGGCAAAACTTAGGTACAGAGATAAGCAAAATAAGATAAGGCTGCGGTTACCTCAGCTGCAGTCAGAAGCTTATCTCACCAAGGCGCTAAATAACAGCTGGCATTGCAGAACCTAAGCAGCTCTGCCAGAACCCCAAAAAGCGTTATTCCAGGACAAGAGCTATAAGGTGAAGAGAGAGCATGGAAGTATGATCTCTCTCCTTTT
The DNA here is from genome assembly GCA_013400735.1 of Pomatostomus ruficeps. Classification (NCBI taxonomy): domain Eukaryota; kingdom Metazoa; phylum Chordata; class Aves; order Passeriformes; family Timaliidae; genus Pomatostomus; species Pomatostomus ruficeps. The sequence continues at coordinate 28,459 of VYZT01059396.1, read as the reverse complement.
TTTCTGGTCTGTTTTGTTTTGTTTTTTTCCTCTGTTCTGAATCAAAATGGACATATGTGTGTGACCAATGTGTATGGATCATGCTTGATGTGTGGTATGCATGTTTTGTGCTTGCCTAGAAAGCTTTCCCTAGGGCTTAAGTAAATGAACACATATTCTAAGGATCCATCCAGACTCAGGTAGGTGTAGAGGCCAGGATGAAAATGCCTGAATGCATAGAAGTTAATACGGAAGTTCCCATATCTTGAATGGTTCTGGAGAGTCACATTTTTGGATTTCAAATCCTAAATTCTGCCTCATTCTCATTTTAAAAAAATGTAAATTTCTCACAGTGTTTTATGAACATTTTGTGTTTAGTTACCTACAAGAAATCTAGCTGTTCGGGAAAAGTGAATTTTTGTCTTTATCATCTTATAATTATGCTGAATCTCTTACAGCCTTTACCCAATTATTCTCTATCTATGTGTGTGTGTTTGTGTTTTCCTGCACTCATCTGAAATCCAGTAGCTTTTACCAGAAGAGGTTGTAAGACAATCCAGTACTCTCTAGTACTTCCTTAAATGAAAGATAAAATTTGTCTCAAAGTGAAAGCCTAACCTGTGTTTTGTTAGTTATCATATAAATTGTGTATAGCATTTTTTTCTGAGATATTTTGTTCTGAGTGTTGATGCCTCTTCTATTAAGTTACTGAGTCTACAGCAGTGGTACTTCACTCAGAAAATCACGAATTGACAAGGTTTGCAAGATATTTCTAGACTACGGCAATAGAATTATAAGATTAGATTCACCTTTGTAATCTCTACTTCCTGACAGTTTTTGCAGTATTCAGATTAGCTGGAGGTGTTGAATTTCGTATCAAATTTCAGCATCCACTAGGGATAAAAATGATGATAAAGGTAGAAAGGAAAGAATACTGAGCACAGACCAATGCACAGGGTGTGGAGGAACTAAGATAGTAAGAAATGGCTTCTTTGATGTAAAGACAATTAAAAACCCTACAATGTAATTTGTGGTGGATTGACCCTGGCCAGCAGCTAGGCAACACACAGCTGCCTGCTCACTCCTTATCCTGAGCAGGGTGAAGGAGAGAATAGGAGGAACAAAAGTGAGAAAGCTTATGGGTTGAGATAAAGACACTTTAATAAGCAAAGGAAAGGAAGGGGAAGGAAGGAGAAAAAAAAAGATGATGCAAACCCAGTCATTTACCACCTCCCACAAATAGACCAAAGCCCATCCAGTCTCTGAGCAATGAACAGTACTCTGCACAAAAAGAACTTCTCCAAGGTTTTATTGCTGAGTGTGATTCCATATGGTGTGGAATATTCCTTTGGTCAATTCATGTCAGCTGTCCAGATTGTGTCCATTCCTAAATTCTTGCCCACTCTCAGCCTACTCACTTCAGGGACGGAGTGGGAAAGAGAGACAATTGTGCAACTACTGTTCAGGAATAGCCAAGTCACAGGTGTGTCATCAACACTGCTTTAGTCAAAAATCCAAACCAACAACATCTGGGCTGCAATGAAGGAAATTAACTCTGTCTCAACAAGTTCCACTACACCAGGCCTGGAAAATAAGTTGAGAAATGAAGAGGGAATGAAGACTCAAACCTGCCTTTTCAGCTTTATTTTTTAATTTTTTGTTGGTTGCTTTTCTGTATGTTGGGTATAATTTTCTAGTAGCAAAACAGGCATTAAAAAAAAATTATATTGAAGATCATACATGGGGAAAAGGAAACAAATACACAAATATTAGGTCATAAAGTATGCTACATCACTTTCTAGTATTTCCCTCAATTTTCTGTCACAAATATGATCATGATTGATTTCTGATGATTGGCCATTGCTTTAGTGTCAGAACTAGGAAAGGTGTTGCTCTGTGAGGGTAACCCACTTACATTGCTAATAAACTCTGGTGTGCTTATCAGCAGCAAGGATCCCATGACTCTGAGAATATCTGTGAATGCCCTGTGGATTTGTATCTCTGCTTCAAAATCTGCTTGGGGTGGTTGGTTTTTTTTTTTAAAGATTACTTTTACTGATCTATACAGGAGATTATCCAGAAAGTTATAGGTTATAGTTATATTTGGTTTAGATCTTATTACAATTTGACCTATTTTAGATAAATCTATTGAAACATTAATCTGGCTTTAAATTCTTCAGAGATGTGATGTGTACAATATATTGTAAGGGCCAGGAGAAATTTACAGAAAATGTCTACATAATCACCAAAGACTTAGAACCTAGATGTATGCAAATTTACCTAAGACTGATGTAAAATCTTAAGAAATATCCTTAGATCTTCTTCTCTTTTTTATTATGATAATGGTCAAGAGCAATGGAATATGAAAAATTTATGAAAATTTATGGGGTTTAATGCAATTGCTGTCATATTTGCAAGGCAAATATACTAGAATCTCTGTAAAGATTTGAATTTAATTTGCAAAGAGAAGAGAATTTAGTTCATAAATTCAGGGGAATTTTTCTTGAAATAATTTATATTACCTGACTTTTTTTCTATTCATGAATTTTAGGAAAGGTAAAAATTGCTGGTGAGATTTGGATAAATGCAGAGGAAACAAAAATAGTATAAAACTCTGACTGAACTAAACTGGAATATCAAACAAAGCTTGTCTAACTTCTGTAAATCATTTTGCTCAATAACAAGTGCTTTTCCTACACCTTAATACTTCTACAGGGAAATTCTGTTGGTTTAAGTGATTATGTTCCCTGAGCATCTTTTATGAACTTTTCTATTAAGGATTCTTCCCTCCTAAAGACTCAGCAAAGGAGAACTTTTGCCTTAATATCAGCACCTGTTAGTGCAAATCTAGCTTTTTGGACCGAAACACTGATAAGACTTTGTAGATAGCTGACCCTGCCATGCCGGCTGTAACCTCACGAGGCAAGAGCTGGAAGGTATTGATGCCTTAAACTGTCACAGATCTAGGTGAATAAAGCAGGTTGGCTCCAAAGACAAAGACTGAAGTTCCAATGCTGAAGATAGTGACAAAATCTCTGACATCTGTAGGCCAGAATGATGATTTACAGAACATCAACATAGCAATTTCACAACTACTTGTACCACATAGTCAAAGGTGACTTTTAACAGATGTGTGCAGAAATGCAGATGTGTGGATTCTATCAGGAAAGTCATAAGAGAAAGGTTTATTGCATTCAGCATCTTCCCTCACTATTTATTACCCAAGATGTATTTACAAGAACCACACTATTATCCCTTTTTGAAAGAATGATTTAATAACTGTTTTCTAATTTAGAAAAACAAAACCAAAAATTAAAACAGGTCTACAAATTAATCAAAGAAAAATAGAAGACTTATTTCAGACAGATACACTGTTGTAAGCCTCTTTTCTAGTTAATGAAAACACTTCTAGCTTTTCCATTATATGCTTGTTTTTACATAGGCAAAATGCTTAATAGTTTCTTTGCAAAATAGAAGTAAAATATTTTCATGACACAGAAGAAGGATGCTAGGGTTAATTAAAGTCAGTGAGTTGCTATGAAATATCATGTCTGTGAGCTTACATCATAGTAACTTTTAATTTTTTTAATTAAAGCATTGAAAATTGGATATACTGGATATGATGTAAGAACACACATTATTTTGAGATTCTCTGACCAGTTTCTTGTCCAGACAGGCCTGGATAAACCCCAAGTAATCATCTGGATACTTATCCAAAGTGAAAAGAACACAGTAAGTTTGAACTGGGTTCTTTAGCCTTTGCATGAGATTTTTATGAATAGTACACAATACATGAGGACCTCAATGCTGGTCACTTTAAATAGGTCAGAGAAAACTTGACTGTTTCTTGATACAATCTGTCAAAATAACTGAAATTACAATGAGTGATATCCACTGTATATAACACTCTAAATCTAAAAAAAGTCTGATAGACTTTGCAAATGGTAATCCAGCCCCCTTTATCTAGGTATAGTGAGTAGGTCCACTAGAGAAACATTGCCACTTTTATAATTAAACAAGGCTTTACTTCTTACCATAATAAATTAAATAAATTAATTCAATAAATTAAATCAAAATATCCAAGGACAATATTTTAGTTTTAAATTTTTATATAAAGTCAAAACACTAAAATAAAATCTGGGGAAGGAGAATGAACGCACTAGTTAATAACCTTAGTTATCTGTCCTCTCTTTTGAGTAGTATGGTTCAACACTTTATCACTAGTTTTACTGAGTGTGTTTGACTTACTGACATGGGTGGGATGAATTTTGTTGGCAGAGTCCAGCCATGTAAACATACATGCACATACATTTAGCTCTTTTAGTTATACTATGACTTTTTGAGAGTGCAATTTTAAGACTAATAATCTCAAAGCATGTATCATGTATCATTTTATCTCTAAACACAGATTCATCTAGTGTTTATACTAGTTCCAATTGCTGGCGCTGTTTGACCTTGGAAAAAGTGCTGTAGATAGGTGAATTATTTGATACTGTAACTTACTCAGTGGTGCTGTCTGTTGATGTTTCTGGCAGCATAGTGGTCTTAGAATCCAAGATACTAATCAACAATGTTCTGTGTCGTTAAGGTAGAAGCTGTTGTTTTCAGAGGCATAATTGTGGAAGAAGTAGCTAGAACCATGTTGGAACTACTTTCACAGCCATTCCTCAAAATGCATTTCTATGTCTGGAGAAAAGAAACTGACAGAGAGACAGAGAGTCTTTAAGATCTTTGTATAGCTGAGCATGTGATTCTTAACTTTCACAATACTTTCAAGGTCTTTCCCTTTGCACTTGTATGATAGTGGTTGGCTGACAGGTGTACTTTCACTGCAGGTTCACTATGCATGTTTTTGTACTTTTATGCTAAGATTTCTTCCTAGTCTTCCCATGGTCCCTCTCTTCACCAAATGCATATAATTCTGCAGGAAAGTCCTGAAGACGCAAATCACCTTTATGTTTATGACCTGATTGCCTTCCAAAGAGGCTGTAAGTGTGGTTATCTTACTCTAAATACTATTATATAAGAATGAAGAATTAAAGGCTATAGGAACTGAACTTGATTTTCTTGAATGTTTCTCATTAACTGACTATTCAAAAGAAAATGTGAAAATTGCCTGTTTCAACATTTCTTTTAGTAAATCAAACGTGTAATTTGGGTTGACATGCTACAGACAATACTATTCTTTGAAACTATGTTATAGTTAATACCTGCACCTCTGAGGACTTGAGACACCCGCTACTGGAAAACTAGCAAATTTCTATTGATTTCATACTCTAAGGTTGCATTCCCACTAGGACAGGGTGGAGATTAACACAAGAAATCTTTTCTGCTCTTACGTCTCACAAAGTTGAATACATTTCCCATCAACATCTGCGTGACTTTGTACAATTCTGCCTGTCTGCCTCAGCTATCCTTGGATGCCATCTATAAAATAAGAATATAAATTTGGGAGTTTTTATAAAGAGTTTTGACATCTTAAAAATGAAAAATAAGCTGTAAGTGCAAAGTACTGTTGTTTATCATCATGTATGAATATGAAATTCAGACTGCTGCCTTATTTCTCCCTTCCACAATGCAACAGGATTATAAATGTCAAATAGATTTTTTTTGTTAGTCATAATACAAGAATAACATGTTGTGCATAAAACTTCATCAACTTAAAACATTATATGCTTCTTTTGGAAATACAATGTACGTACATCCTAAACAGAAAATGTTTCACTAATTACAGTCATTTTAGAACAAATGTCTTTGTCTATAATGTTTGGTTTTCCCTGATGAATAGTTGAAGGCCACATTATTGAAAGTGTTAATAAATTACAATATTTAGGTAATTAAACCTGCCAGATAAAAAAGATTATCTAATACATTGAATTCTATATTTTTCTATGTCCTCTTAGTTAATTCAGGGAAAAGAATTTCAGAGTTAAGAAGGAAATAAATACAGATTTGTGTTTGCAGTGCAAAAATTTAAATGAGTAATTATTTTTTCAAATTGTATGTAGTATGACAAATGCATTTTTGCCCCCAAACCATTGCAATTATGGAATCATGTTAATTCTACATTTTTCTTTGAAAAAGGCCTAAAGCATTTGATGACATGCTAATTTTTTACCCTGGCTTTGTGCCAAGCCATAATGGCCCTAAGTAGCTTCACGTGAGATCCTGACTGATGCCTGGGACCATTTCAGTTCAGGTATGGTGGAGGTGCATCTGTCTTAAGCTCTGCCTCCAGGGTGGACCTTTATATATACTCTGTAACCTTGCCCTCAGACCTGCCTTTGGCCCAGACTCCTTGTGCTTCTGATGCAATAGAAAAAAGCTGTGAAGGGTCTGGAGCATAAGTGTTTGAGAAGTGGCTGATCTGGGGTTTTTTAGTCTGGAGAAGTCTCAGAAGGGACCTCATCATTATCTACAACTACCTGAAAGAAGGTTGTAGTGAGGTGAATGTTGCTCTTTTCCCCCAAGTAGCAAGAAATAGAGTGAGAGGAAATGACCTCAAGTTGCTCTAGGGGAGGTTTAGATTGCTTATTAGGAAAAAATGTCTTCACCAAAGTTGTTGTCAAGCCTTGGAGCAGGTTACCCAGGGAAGTGGTTGAATCCCCATACCTGGAGGTTTTTAAAAGACGTGTAGATGTTGTGCTTAGGGGCATGGTCTAGTGGTGGACTTTGTGGTGCTGGGTTAATGGTTGGAATAGATGATCTTAAAGGTCTTTACTTACCTAAACAATTCTATGGTTCTGAGATCTTTTAGGTAAAGACCCCATCAGAGCCTTCAGTGAATGTGAAGATTAACTGTCCCATAGGTCGTAGACTTCAAGCGACTGTGTCTTCTACGAGCTTTTATTCCTCCGCAAGCATGTCGTTGCAGCAACAGGATTAGGTGTGGTATTCCAGATCTTAAATTGCTGTGCCGTTATCAACCAGACATAGGCTGAAGGAGTAAGTCTCATAAAGGCTGTACTCAATGAATGCTTTATTCCAAGACTAGGAAAAGCTTCTGCCTCAAAATCATGCTGATGGAAAAGAAATGTACCTTCCAGTTTGTTAATTCAAAATAGTGCGTATCAGCATAGATCTGTGATTTTAAAGGGCTGTAAATGATTTATTGTCTCTAAAAGGGACAAAATTCAGACTAGCATGCAGTGAGAGAGAATCTACCTGAAACTACAGTTAGGTGTCATTTCTTGACTGATTAGAATTTAGTTTTGTTGCATTACACTAATGCAAGTAACCTAAAAGCATGTTGGTATCTGCACTTTTAATTAAAATTTCAAATCCATTCTGAAATCTTTACAACATTGTCTTGTAGATCATGGATTTTCAATCTTCAAAAGCTTTCAGGGTTTCAGTTTTCTACAGTCTTTACATAGTCTGTTTGCATTTCCAGTCCTACATTTCCATTTTTTCATATTCATTTTCATTACAGTCAATAGAATAGACTGATAAACCTAGGAAACTTATAAATCAAGTGAATCTCACCTCAACAATCCATGACTCTTCACCAAGAGGCACTGAGAATAAAGGAAATCTTTGCCTTATTTCTCTCCAGTTGTCCACCACTCCAGCCACTCTTCCCCAAGTCTGTAGCTCTGCATGGGGTTGTTGTGACCTAGTCAGGTCCCAGCACCTCACCTTGTTGAACTTAAAATTGTTTCATGTAAATATTTGGAGATCCTTATTTTGGAATTTTTTTTTCAGGATAGAATTCTGCAGTGAAGACTGATGTTTGTTTTTCCATTTAATTGTCCAAAAAATTTACTGATTAAACCAGAAATCTCTCACTTCACTCTGATTAAACCTATTGCAAGACTCCACGGCTTTTTGGTCAAGCAGGATGAAAAGTCTCGTTTTTGCTTAATGTATACTGTTGAATTTTACTTCCTACAGCATATATAGGAATTCATGCAAGCTACTTTCAAGCCATTCAGTTTCAAAAAGGATCATGGGTATTTGCATATTTTGCATTTGTAGGTCTTATTTTCTGTTGTTTCAGCTGGGCACTCCAGCTTGATCGTGATACATCCTAAGAAATATGATAACTGAATAGTTAACAGGTTAATTTGACAAATGAGCATTTCCTGCTTTTGGAACATGGCAGTTACTGTTTCTGTGTAAGGAACACCCTGTTGCAGTGAGGTTGGAAATGGAAGCAGTGTCTGTAGACTGCCTCATGAATATACATTTCTCTGCACTTTCATTGAGATGCATAATGTTTTGGTCAATCTTGTCTTTATAATCATCTACAAGGACTTAATGTTCTCTGTTCCATAATGACACAAAATTGCTTACCACTCCATAGATTGTTCTGTCATTCCTGTTTTCCTGAGATGTTGCTGGGCACTTTCTGAGACCTTGCTGCCCAGTTATATTTATTGTGAGCCTTATTGATACTTGCTTGAAGACCTGAATAAAGATTTGTGGTTTTGTAAATTACTGTGTTTGGAGTGTCTGTCATCAGAATGTTACGTTTTATGGAATGTAAAATAGAATTGTAGTTCTAATGTATTTTAACATGGGGTCATCGTGAGTCTTGGGGCACGTACTTACTTAGCCAATCCTGTATGAGGGAAGCACAGGGTGTAACCATAATATTTTGTCATAATATCTGAAGACTCATTGTTATTGTAATATCTGTAACCACCTTTTTCATTTAGAAGAAAAATTTATATTTGCTCCAACTAAAATGACATTTTTGTAATTACTGTTAACTTTTTCTAACTTGTGAATCACACCACGGTTCCTATTTATTCCTGACTTTGTCCAAAGCAAAGATCATGTGTACAGGAAAACCAATACAGCCACTCCATTTGAATGGCCTCTGCAATACCAACTGCAGTAAGCAATGGTTATGCAGCATATTGTAATACACTACCATGAACTATATTTCCAGTATTAACTTAAGAGCAAAACTAATACTTTCAGAACAGAAGTTAATAGAGA
>VYZT01059396.1:0-16681 GCA_013400735.1 Pomatostomus ruficeps | reverse complement strand
ACCTTTTTTTTTTTTTTTTTAAGGTCTGGACTTGAGTTTCTGAACTAGTAAATATTGGAAATATTTTTTCTACTGAAGAGAGAACTGTAAAAACCAGATTCTCTAGTGCAGATAGTATGTGCAAACTAAGAAACCCTTATGGACTGTGTCCCTAGTAAGCTGCTGGCCAGCTGTGGAAGAGACAAAAGGTCAGATGATTTCTGTCAAAGTGTTCTCCAACTCCTACAATTATAGCCCAGGAGAAAGAACTTCATGTTTGAAATGTAACTCTGAAATTTGGAGATGGATTTCTAGTAGTTGTATGGTACTCATTTTCGCTTCACAACACAGTCATGAAATGAATAATTAATGACAATTAATAACAATTGCTATGAATATACCTCAGCTTTTGGAGTGAATAGCAACACGTCAAAATAGTGTATCCCTCTCACACCCTTTAAAGAAGAATACAGGAGATAAATAGCTTACAGCTTTTTAACTTCAGGTTTATGCCCTTATTGATTCAGAGGTTCACATAGTTCAGAATCATATCTCTGGAAATAAACAAGCTTGGTGTAGAATTTTTTTAATGGAATTCAGACAGAAAGGAAGAAAGCACTTTTGTTACAGACAGCTGTCTTTGTCAAAGACATGTATAACTAAGGTTAGTTTTGACATGAAATTGCATGTCACGATAATAAAAGAAAAAAGTTTGGTGACTCGAGCTCTACTCAAAATGAAAGAAACAACAGTTTGGTGCCTTCTGACAGCTCTTTCCCTTCTGGTAACAAAAGGTGAGTGGAAGATAGAAAAAGAGGAGTGGCTCCATTTATTATGTTTTTCTGTAAAAGAACACAGCACTAACAACAGCTCTATGGATTTTCTGGAATTACAGGCTATCCTGTAATAGTCAAATAAATAGATTTATCTTGCCTAACTTCAAATATAAAAAATATAAATAAATAGAAGCAAGTCAGCAAAAAGCCACAAACAAGGTGAAGGTACCTGCACCTCTGATCTACAAGGAGAGGCTAAGTGAAGGCTCAGGGGATATCTTATGTTTTGTTAACTGCATGATGGTAAAGAGTAAATAAGATTGAATCAGACTCTTCTCAGTGGTGCTCAGTGTTGTTTTAACATTGCCTTTGTTTCTCACTATCCAAGTCCAACTAAATTACCCTTATGTTAAATTTTTCCTAAGTAAATTCTGTTTTGTCCACAACAGTACTAGATAGCAGATCTCCCTGTCTTTATTTTGATTCTTAATGAGATTTTTTTACCTTATTTTCTCTCTCTGTCCTGTTCAGAAGAGTGACTGGATAAGTGGTGGACAGCTGACTAGGGTCAACACACACAGGTGCAACTACAGAATCACAGGGTAGCACAGGATGGAAGGGACCTTGAAAGGTCCCTATTCCAAGCTTTTGAGGGAAGGGGAGCCTGGACGAGATTATCTCATAACCTGTCAGATTGCATCTTGAAAACCTCCAGTGATGGGAACTCTGTCGTGCCTGGGGAGGTCCTTCCAGTGAACTGTTTTTCTCAGTGTAAATTTTTTTCTCATATTAAAATGAAGTTACAGTAGAGCAGCTTAAATGGGATGGCCACGTGATTCCTGCACCCACTGAGTGTGTGAGGACAGCAGGCAATACAAACATTGGATATTTCTTCAAAAGGAGATTAAAATTTATTCCTGTAGCAGATCTTATTTTTTACAATTTGCTTAGGTGATTGAACAATATTGTCCAGTCTTGATGACATGAGTTTTAAGTTTTGCCCACAGGCTGTGCAGACCTGGGACTTTTTGTTCATTTGGTAATTGTGATTGTTTGCATGGGATAAGTGGAAGCTCTTTTGTTGCATTTTGTTGTTCGTGCTTAGGATGCCTCAGCATTTGCTACTGTTAGATATAAGATAATGAAACAAGGAGAATACTGTATTGAAACATGAGTGCTTGCATTTGTCACTGGAGAAAGACATTGAGACTGTTTGCCAAACACTGTTAAACATTTTGCTTGAAACTTTCCTTCTTCTATTAGCACAATGCATTCTGCTTTGATATAGTGCTTCTACTGGTGTACTCATGACCCTCCAGATGGCACAATGGAAACATCCACTATTCTTATCACTGAGGATCAGAAAAATCAGAACAATATTACTAAGAGTCAGAAAAATCAGAACAGTATTGTGAAGCTTCCTTTAATGACCAGAAGGCCAGTTTAACAGCAACAGAAATCACACCAAGTTCATTATTCACCATTATTCATTTAAATTGTAATGACTTTCCGAAGATTGCATATTCAATATATGTTGAAACACCCTGGAATCTCACCAGGAGTAATGGACGGACATCTTTTTCTTGAGATGTAACAATTATTTCTAGCAACAACATAAAGATTTTAGCTTCATATAAAATTTATTACATCTAATTGTTCTTGGAACTATTGACGAATTTATTGCATTCTTGGAGATTAATTCTTCTTCAACTAAATAACTACAACAATTACAAAAATATTTAGCAAAATCTCTTGGTAATTTCAGGAATTTAAAACCATTGAATTAATCACAAAAGTTGCATGAAATAACACTAAGAATATGGGCAGAAGTCTCAAGCTGGGGACAAACGTACTCCTAGATTTCGGAACTATTTTTTGTGAATGTAATTCAGGACAATGAGTGCCACTTCTTATTTTATCCTCTTTTTGTTTCTTGCTTTTTACTTTTCACTGCTTTTCCTTCTGTGTAAACCTTTGCTTATAAGATCCTGGGAAAACACTGATACTATCTGTTGCATTCCAATAATTGGGCTCTTCAGTACTACTGTGTAGCTTCAACTCAGGATTTACTTTCTTCTTCCCCTACTGTCTGATAACATCCTGTTTGGGGCGACTGTTTTATGAACTAGATGCAAGCTTTGTGCAGGTCAAGCTTATATTTCTTTTCTGTTCTTTTATCATACCTAGCATAGTCTGTAAAGTATAACAAAGTTATTATTAGTGTTTCCTTTTAATTTGCCTTGTGTTACTGCTCACCTTTGCATCTCTTAAAATGCCCTTTGTTTCATTCAGTCTTCATTAAGCGTCTATGTTAAGATGACCAAATGACATGATTGGAGACTGATCCTTGAGTCCGAAACCAAGCAATTAAGAAGACTGACTTGGATCCAAACAGTTAGGGATTAGGTCTCTTTTTAATAGATTTGTCTTCTAGAAAGCCAGTTGGAATGGTGAAGGACATAGCCAGGGAGCAAGATAAAAATTAAGCAAAGAGAATGAGCAAGGATCCATTGTTTAAGGCTACTTCCTAGTACCACAGTGTGGCTCTTCGTCAGTAATTTGATCTAATGTTCAGATTGAAATAGGATTGTTTTAATGTCCTGCTTCCCTCATCTCTTCAGGAGTGAGGTTGCTCATATTATATTAAAGGTCTTGAAAATACAAAAGGTAATGGAGTGCAGAAGAAACAAGCCTGACAGCTAATCCATTACGTTCTGTGTGGTGTCTTTGAAGAAATAACAATGAGATTGTGATTAGTTTTAATAAAATGTGTGGGTAATGCAAACTTTCTAAGGTACAGAAATCTGCAAAGTAGTGTAGCAGTCTGATGGACTGGAAATTTCTCTCCAAAGAGAAAAAAAAGATCTCTTTATTTACAATTAGTGAGTCCTAAGAGCCTGCATAAAATTTTTGTTTGTATTTAAACAGAAATCTTTTAACTGTTACAGCCATACTTATGAAAGGATTTCCATTACTCAAACTACCTTCTTAATGGATTACAAAACACCAAGGAAAGAGTAAAGATAGAAGCAGAATAAATGGAAAAAAGAGAAAAGGTGCAGTCTACACTGAACAGAGATGATCCAGCCATACTCATTTACTAATGGCCTAAGTGCTAAGTTCAGTAATACACAGAAACATTTCAGTAATATACAGAAACAGCTAAAAGACCATTAGTGTGGAGATTTATCCAAAGCAGTGGGGGTTTTTTGGTTGCCTTTCTTTGGTTGGTTGATTTGGTTTCTTTTGTTATTGTTGTCACTTTTTGGTTCTGCTTATTTTGGGGGTTTTGTTTGTTTGCTTACTTGCTTTTTTGTTTTCTTTTTATATTTTTTTTGTATGTTTGTTTGGGGGGCTTGTGTTGGGTTTTTTAGAATTATTATATGTTTGGTTTTTGTCAAGGGAAACTTAGGTCTAATTTTGTTATCAAGACCTTATCCTTTTCATTTGCTAGAATAAAGCTTGTTTTTCTTGAAGTTGATCTAGTGTTTGCACAAATTGTAAGGGAATCCACAAATAGCAAGGCAGATTGGGTGACAGTGAAAAATAGACAACTAAAACTATTTTGTGCATAAACTGAGCCAGACAAAGGTTCAGTAATGGTACAAATTAATGTGTGTTTCCTCAGAAACTGCAAGAATCTGCAAGTGCCAGATATTGAGAGAATACATCTGGAAAGTAATCTAGTACATTTCCAGAAACAAACAAGTAATGGTAGCGTAAGGTGTTACTTTAAACAACATTCCTGCACAGCCTGCATTTTTGCCTTCACCTTGATTCTTGAATGTAACGCTTTAGGCATAAATCACTTTTGTCTGTTTCCTTCATCCTTTCTTACATTTCCTGTATATTTTACTAACCAGTTTCCTTCTGAGTCATTTTGGTAGGCTGGCTGCCTCTTTACCTATATTTTTTCCTAAATGTTTTGCTTTAATACTCTCTTCCTCTGTGGCTCCTCATCTGACTCCCCTTCTTTTTGTCTACATCCTCCCAAGCATGTCCCAGTCCTACAGCCTGAAATCTGCTTTTCCATAAATCCCATCCAGTCCAGTTTTCATTTGAAATACCCGGAGACAACCTTATGAGTCTCATTATTGCTATCTTCCTTTATGGTACACTCTGGCACCTGTGGCTGCAGCTGCAAAATATTGCCTGAGGTGGTAAAAGTAGTTCCTGAAATTGTGTCATATAGCCAGAAGCCTTTGTTTCAGGGCAGCAAATACAGGGATAAGAATAATTTTCACCTCAGGGTGGGTATTTTTAATTCAATTACCTCCCACTAGATGTACAGGAATATTTGGTGTAGCACATGCCTTTGTTTTATTTTTCATGGAAAGCAGACTGATATCCCCTCTTTCATCCCTGTAGAGATTATTGTTTCAGAAAGATCAATATTTTTCTTTTTTTTGTGTGTGTGTGTGTGTGTGTGTGTGTCTGCCTTTTTATCATAATTTCTTTTCTTCTGTCGAAAGAGGATACACTCCTGCCAACAGCACAGTAGTCTGAAGAGAAGAGGGGCTGCTTCAGGCCAACTTACTCCCTCTTTTATGTTGTACTCAAGGCAGATGGAATATTTTTTTTTTCTGCTTGGTGAACTGGTACTTGGAGCAGAAAAATCCAAAGTATTGTTACTGAATATAGGCAGATGTTTGCTAGTACTCTGATATTTTAATATATGAAAATTTGGAAAAAATTGGTGTACAACATAGGAATTTGGCATGTGTTTATAACACACTCTACTTGTAGCTTGCAAGCAGCCAATTCCATTCTGGAAGTATAGATTTACATCTTAATTTTTGTCTCTTATGTTGAGCTGTGATGCCAAAGTGATGGTAGCACAGACTGAATAATTTGAATGAAGAGAGATATCCCTGTTTTTCAAATGCAGTCAATCTTTGATGATTAAGAAGTTTTAAGCAAGAAAAATGCTCTGACAAGAAAAGAGATTGCCTTTGCAAAAAATGTCATGTAACAGACATCAGTGATTATCCATTAGAACTGGCCACAGGGTTAGTTGGCAGAGAGGCTCTAAGATTACTAAAGAACAGGCTCTAATTCACTTACCACCATTCAACCATTTGTAGTAGTTTTGGCGTGATAAATCCTGAGGAGTCTAATGAGACTATTTCCTTCCTTAACAAAGATACACCTTCAAGGCAAACTTCCAAGGGAGAAGAGCAAGATCAAAGGACAATGAACTTCAGAGAGTCAGTCTCTTCAAGCAAAGTTTCTTTTTCTTTTTTTCTTTTTTTTTTTTTTGGTTTGTTTGTTTTTGTTTTATTTTGTTCTGTTAAATAACATTTCAATGTGGTTAGAAAAATCTGGAAAAAATATATTAAGACCAGAAAGCATAAATAATTAGTGGGATTCTGAGAAAGGCATTCACCTAATCTATTTAGGAGTTTGAAGCACAAGATGCTTAAAATGGATTTAGATAAAAGGTCTACATCCAGAAAGAGTGTCTTGAAAATGCAAAGTAAAGTACTAACCCTAGTACGAATGTCAACATACTCAAAACCATCAAACATCCAAAAAGTTGAATATTCCAGAAACAGTCTGAGAGCTGAAGTACTGAAGTTTTGTTTCTTTGCATCAGAGAAGCAAAGCACAGACAGCTTTGATGGGTGGAGTGCCACAATAAATTGGGGGGAAAAAAGAGACCATTTATGTGTTTTTATCTGTCTTTCTGGTATACTGTTGGGGAAGCTGGAATAGGAAAACCATATAGATATGATTACCTGGCAAAAACTATAAGTGAGATTGAAATGAATACAAGCTTTGAGTTACCCACCCCAGTTGCTGAACAACTGGAGAACAATAGTATAGCTGGCTAGAGGTAATCCCCATTTGATTGAACAATGCCTTCAGCTTGCAAACAGGTCCAAGGGTGAGAAAAGATCCTGAAAACCCATCAGAGGGTCCAAAAAGCAACTTTTAGAGTTTAAAGTGTAATGCCATAGACTAATGCAATGATTCTTATAGGCTGTAGGGAAATGTTGTACGATTTGTAATTTATTCTAGATTGGTCAATGGAAATCAGAATATTCAACACAGAAGATGATTTATTGTATTGTAAACGCTCATTCTGGTCATTCTATGCTATTCTATTCTATTCTGCTCTCTTCCTTCTCTTCTTCCTCACTTCTCTGGCCTGCTTGGAGCTGTGTCCTGCAGCTCCTCGTAAGCCTTTCTTTCCCCACGCCTTCTGCAATAAACTCATGTTCTAAAACCTAAACATAGAGATCTCCGTTTGTCCTGACCGTCCTCCGACCAGACCTTACAGACACCGCGAATCCCACAGTATACAATGCTGGCTAATTTGCCAACAAAAAAAAAAAAAAAGAAAAAAGAAAAAAAAAAAAAAAAGTTGTTTTTCTGGGAAATAACAAAGTGTCTTGGGTTAAATATATGCAATAGTTTTGGGTTTCCTTTTAATTCTTTCTAAATATAACTTGAGAACAAATCAGTCATTTTAAATCTGCATGAAGTAAATTGCAACTGCAGTTGAAAAACAGTTTGTAATACATTTGAGTTGTCTAACTATAAGAAATATATTACTCACTGATAAAATGCTGAGGTGGATTGATAGCCTAACATCTCTAATTCTAATGCAACTGAGAGCACGAACTGTGAATCAGTTCTAAAACTATGTGTACTCATTAAGTTTAGGGATTGTAGAGTATATGCAAATTTTTTTAGACCAAATGCAACCCAGTATAATTATATAATGTACAAACATTGCAATTACAAAGTATTGCAATTTCTTGAGAAGTTCATTTAGCTGTGCACAAGCTTACAATATACTTACATATTAGTTACACAAGCATTTTAGATGTAATTAGTGTCATAAAATTTGAAGTGTTACAGAACATTTATGACAGCTGTGAAGGAGATAGTACAGACATAGGATGAAAATACAGTTAGCCTCCAAAAACATAAATCTTATGCTCTGTGATGTCAGCATTTTTAATATATTTTCTAGGAAAAAAGCAATAAACTAGGAATGAGTTCTCATTATTTATCTTTTACTAATTAGCTGTGCTATAACCAATCCTTATTTACCTCCCTCTTAGAATTTACAGATCTACTGTAAATTAAATTTGGGCAACATAGCAAAATGAACTTAATTTTTTTCAGTGGAAACCATGATATATTACGACACTACTGATATTATCCGTAGAATTTTAGGTCTGCTGGAATTTCAAATATAAACCACCCATTTTCAGTGGTAAATTGTTCCAGATTTCTTTGGAGTTTGAATAAATTCCTTTATCTTTCACTTGGATCTTCACTTTTAATAGTCACCTCACCTTTGTTGAAGTTAGCCTTTAATATTTAAGTGTTTTGGACATATATTATAGTTTGATGCTGAAAGTGAGACACAAAAATTCAGTTCCTTCCCAGAAGAATGTAGAAACTAAGGCAAAGTTCACAAAAGAATGTGACAGACTTTTATTGTATTATTTCAAACTGGCTGCTGGTGAAGTTCCTTAAGGCAATCAAGAAGAGAAGCATAAGGGAGAGAAACTTTGGGATTGGCCTGTCAAGAATATGGCCTAGTAATCTCCTGCTGGGGTTACTTCTTGTCCCTGTGGGTTCAGACCTTTTGCCCAAGATTGCTGCGGTGCGTTCTGGTGGGGCACCGCATGTCCGTCCGCGGCTTCGGGGGCTGTCCAAGCTGCTCCAAGGCACAGGAGGGCTGGCAAAGTTCCTGTAGGGGTTCACCCAATCCAATGATGGTCCAGGCATGCCGAAGAAGGAGATACAGGCGGAGGGGCTTCCCAGATGATTTATTCGGCACCGGTGTCGTGCCAGGGAAGCACTAACACAGTGTGTTACAGATACATAAATACCGACACGAGGGGGCGGGGGGAGCATACAACATCCAATGGTGGGGGGAGCTAGGTTTGAATTTGGTGGGCTTTGTGTAGGATTACACAATACAGAGCCCTCCACAGGGTGGGGAACCGATACCGAGGGTGGGGGAGGGTATCAAATGGCAGAGCCTGGCCATTTGATAGACTGAAACTGGCCAGAGCACACCACAACACAAGATGTACCCCTTGAGACTTAGCATTTGATCCTAATATCCTCAGAAATTCAGTCATGTCTCCTCCCACTCTCTATAGTTTGATCATTGAATTCCAAAATGACACTAATAATTTGGGGATTTTCTGAGCCAGATTAAGATTCTTATGTGTAGTAAATACTGATAGTCTCTCCTTCTTTTCTTTTTGTTCATTTTTTAAATCCATATCTAACATCCATATAATCACATGACAAATAGTTTCGCGGTCTAAGTGCTATATGGAAAATGATGTTTTGTTTTGAATGAAATACACTGCTGTATAATTTCACTTGTTATCCCTAGTTTTCATGCACTGAAAAATGATGATAGTTTTTTGCCTTTCATATTTAGTTACAGATTACATAGAAAGTGAAGAACAAATATATTGGCCTTATCCTTTTTGTGAGGGTTCTATGCACTGTTTGTTTACAAATATCTCTGCACACAAAAATATAAAATAAATTTATTTTAATAGTTTATAATGATATTGTATATACAGTGGTTACACCTGCATCTGTTCTTTCACTACATTTTCACTTTTTGTCTTAAGAAGGGTCTTGTGAGTATCCATTAGCCATAACTGCATTGAGAAAACTAAATTTGAGTCTGTGAGTTTATTTGATTATCTGCCTTGTATCCTCCATTACAGTTGCTCCAAAGTAAACTGAACTCAGACATTCCAGGCCCATTTACATCAATATGGGCGTATGCTCAGGTGTGCATTCCCTCACAGGCATTTTCAGAGGCTTTGGCTTATTGCTTGTGTTGAAGCAAAAATACACACCCATGGCAACAGGGACACCTCCTGTCTTCACTTTGCTGTTTACTCAAAGCAAGATCCTTTAGGGTCATTTGCTTCCATACAATGGAGTGTGAAAATACATGAGCAATCTGAACAAGGTCTATAACAGGATGCCGAATAGCAGTATCTTTTTGGAAAGAAATGTCCATAATCTATGAAAAATAATAATTTCATAGAACATGTCTCCTATGTCCTACATTGTTTTTCAAGTCTAAACTTCTAATTCTATTAGATGCTGTATAATGCAGTATAAGTCTCTCTGTGCTGCATTCTATTACACTGGAAAGATAAGTCTTGATTGTTATCATATAAATAGTTTTTATATTTATATCGTAGGTTGGACTTGATGATCTCAAAGGTCTCACCAACCTAGTTGAGTCTGTGATTTTAGTTGCTTTTATGCACAATTTTGATTCTATTTTAATTCAACATAGGGGATTTTGCATGGAGGTACTTTGAAAAATAGTTCTATAGACTTCGTTAACTCTAGCAGTCCACTTCTGACATCACAGGATTGTGCTTTCTCTTTTCCTTTTTTTCTACTTAAGCCTCAGAATACCACTGCTTAATACTTATGGGGGAAAAAAAATATGATCCATTTTATATGATCCTCATCATTTAATATTTCTTAAGCTTTGAGAAGATAAAAAGTGAAAAGTTAATCATGGAACTCAATGATTAATAAGAAACTAGGCTACTATTCCTCTAGTTAGACATGGATATCTCTTGAAAACATGATTTTTTCCATCCATCCTTGGTTTTCAATTCATAGTTGGATCAAAATCAGGTTTAATCTGCATTATAGCATCTCCATGGGGAAACAAAAAGAGAAATCCAAACTCTCTTCTTTGATCTATGTAGTTAAAGCATGATACCTAACACTGCTAAAACTCTCTGTGTCTTCAAAGTACTTCAAAATACTTATCGCTGTGGCATCAAAAAATTTTAGTTCCATTTTACAGAGAGGCTAAAAAAGTTGGCAAGCCTGTGGAGCAAGCCATTCCTGGAGCTGGCAACAAATCCTGGCAGTCACAGCTGTCAGTCCCAGGTTTAGATAACGTTACTTCTTTCCAGTGTTTAAATAACATGAGAGGCCTTTGCCATTCCTGAATAATTTTTTTGTCACTAGATAATTTGTCTCGTGGGACCAAAAGAGAAGAGAACAGTAAAGAAGAAGGAAGCAAACGTGATTTCCTAGTCCTCAATGATAAGCTGTTTTTAGGGCCACTGCCAAGGGGAATACAAGGCATGGGTTAGTCTTGCTGGGAACAGCTACAGTCACATGCAATATACATATTTATTTCAATTAATTATAAGCTCATAGGAACTGGAGAT
The DNA here is from genome assembly GCA_013400735.1 of Pomatostomus ruficeps. Classification (NCBI taxonomy): domain Eukaryota; kingdom Metazoa; phylum Chordata; class Aves; order Passeriformes; family Timaliidae; genus Pomatostomus; species Pomatostomus ruficeps. The sequence continues at coordinate 5,721 of VYZT01059396.1, read as the reverse complement.
GAAAAAACCCTTGTATACTAATGCCCTTTAAATGTACCTGAAAGCTGGGACATATCTAAGAGAGCTTTTAAACTCATTTCAGAGAAATTTGGTAAAGCTGTCAGTGCAAGCCTGTCTATTCTTTTCTTGTTCAGTAAATTCAGTGGGAGGTTCCTCACTGGTTACTGAGGTAAAACACATTGACTGAATTTGAATATCTTGTCCTACACATGACTGGTACACTTTGATTGTTTATACAAATGTTGATAATATGCCAGTTAGGATTTTAGAGTACCTTTTTAGGTTTTGGTATTTAAGATGGTTGCATTCTGGACAATTTTTTGAGATTGGCAACTTGGTGTTTGTTTATTTATTTATGCTATTGAGAAACTAACAAAAAGCACATACATTTATTTAAAACTTAACATATCTATTCAACATAAGTAAATGTCTTTCTCAATGTAGTTGCTTGATCTTATACAAATTTCTCCTTCTCTTCTTCTGATACAATATTAAACCTGATTGCATTTGAGGATGAATTACTACAGTATAGTAATTGGGTTGTTTACAAACATTTAGAGTTCCTAAGTGTAACATTATCCTCTATAATAATTTGTTGATTGAGCTGGCAGAAGACAATGGGTTTTGATTAGATGGTGCTGTCTCATTAATATGTATGGTTCTCTTTCTCCATTTTGTTTCCATTTATTCCTGTACATTCATGGTGGGGGACAGTTTATTTTTCCTTATTGTTGGTTCTGCAAGATTTTACATAAATGCAGTCATTCTTAGATTTCTTCTAATTTTCTGAGCTCCAATTGATTACCTATCACCTATTTACTCCTGTCAGGATGACTAACAGGCACCTGAAATCCATGACTAACTACTTAATTAATCATATTTTAGATATGACACTGGCAAAATCTAGAGGACTTTTAAACAATAAAGAACATTAAACCAAATTCCAGGCCTCAGTTTCTCAACAGGGCAAGTTTAAATTTAATTTTGGGCTTTGCTGCCACAAGCAGGTAGAGAGACAACAGGTGTTTCATAAGAAATAGATGACATGGAATAGTAAGGCAGAGCAGGAAAATATGAGCTTGGTCTCTCCACTTAGATGAAGAGAGAGCACAGGTGGTTAGCTAACTTAAGTGGAGGTAGCTAGTATGACTCCATCAGTGATGGTTTCTTCAGACACATCATATCAGCCTCAGCAACAGGCCTTTAAAATTATTTAATTTTACCTAATAGTTTAGGCATGAAATAAAAACAACAACAAAGCCAGCAAAAACACTAGCAAAATAGTTTAAAAGTCTTTTCAGCCTCCAGGCAGCTACAACTATTTGTTTATTTATTTATTTTAGGACAGGCATGAGTCTAGGGTTAAGAATACCCTCTGGCTATGGCTTGTTGAAATATTGGGGGAACAATTAGTGTTAGAGCCAAAACAATTTGATTTCATATGGAGCACCAGATAGTTTTGCTCTGTGGAGACTGGTCTGATGATGTGAGGAGAAATTTGGGGATGAAGGCTATCTGATCTGCATTTTTTTGATTTTTTCACTTGCCGTCTGCCCTAGCTTCATACTAGTTAGTATTTGGAAAGCACTTGCTTTTCAGTTCTGCAGGGAACAAGACAGCTGAACACTGGTCTTGGCTGGATGGAGCAACTAAGTAATGAAAAGCAATTTGAAGGTAAGTGTGCAAGTCTCATCACCATAATTATAAGCAGACTAGTGATGTGAAGCCTATTTCTTACTGCAAAATTATAACTTCCTGACACTTTTTCATTTCCTATCTTTCTAAGGGACCCTTCTGCAAAACAGGGATGAGTTTTCTTGAAATGTCTGAGTAATGTATATTATAGTGACCAGGATGATCAAGAAGGTCCTTTGGGTAGCACAATGACACAGAAGATTATTTTTGCAGGGAACTAAGATGTGCAAGTCAGTTACTTTGAGCTTACTCTGAAAAAGCTGTAAAAAAACCTTCACAGCAGAATTAGCTTGAATTAAAAAAATTCCCATGGACCAAAGTCCTGTGGTATGTACTGTAGCAGACAATGCTGGGCTGTGCTGAAGTGCTAGAAAGATATATTTAGGGATTTTTTTTATGTTCCAGTGCAACACCATCTGAAAAAAAAAAAAAAAAGAAAATAAACAACAACATCGGTTGCTCCTGCTGGTCTGAGTTAACTTAGTTTAATCATTTCACAAAAACTGAACACTTGTTTTAGCTTTTGAGGTGTTACCCTGACTCATAGACTGACACTTCATCTTGACCCAGTAATTCTTCTCATAAACTATTTGAATCCTGATTTACTATGAACTATAGACAACTTTTAATTTCCCTTTTGGCAGAAATAGATATATAACCTGCTCTGACTGTACTACTATTTGTCTTAAACAAAGATTTGCACGGACCTTCTCTTTCTGTCTTACACTGGCTGCACCCCCATGAAAAATAGCGCTCAATACATGCAGGATGTGGGAGGTAATTGTCTGGTGATTTTAATGGAGCAGAAAAATTCCAAGGTTTTGGAGGATGCTATGGGATGTTTCTTTTTGATAAAACATGATAGGAAAGGAAGAGATTTCAAACTGATTGATTTTGGGGCGTTCCGTGGGATGTGTTCCATATTATGCCTGAGCATGCCATTCATCCATAAATCTGTCCAAACCTTATTGAACTCCAGGGCAATGCATAACCTCCTGCATTCTCAAGCCATCCAGCACAAACTCATATAAGAAACAAAGAGATTGGTTCTGCAGCAGAAAAATGGTAAATGTATAACTTTCCTCTGTGAAGAAGGAAAGTATCTACTTTAACTTGTAAATAGCTGCTTGTGGATTTGAATTAAAACAGTGATACAAATGATAGAGTGGAAAAGAATTTGGCTATTTGAAGCAATTAACAGTACCATGTTTATAGTAAAAAATTGCTGATCATCAGGCATAGAAATGTGTAGAAGTAGAGTCAGTAGCAACCCCTTTTTCAGCAGAGGTTGTTGCTTTGCCCATGCTTCTCACGTTCCATGAAGGAACAGGCCTCCCTGCGCTGCAACCTGTCTTATTGGCAAAGAGGTTTACATTTAGCTCTGCTCTAGTAGATTACATCTGCATTCTTTGTTTACTTTGATACTGTTTACTCGAAAATTGCATTTTTTAAATCTTAGATAACATAAAGGCACAGAGAATGAATGTTTAGCTAGAGGAGTGTAATATACATGCATGTATCCTAGAAAATATTATATGGACTAAAAAATGTAATTACATGCATCACTTAAGCTTTGCAAGAAGTGTACTAGATACACTTTTAAACTCTTCAGTCGTTATGGTCTTCATAATTCTGTGGCTTAACATGTACAGAACTTGCATTTTTACCTCAAATTTCAAGAACCTAGTGGAATGCTTTGGTAGATGAGAGCAAAATTTGTAAAGCTGAAGGTTGGAAACAGCTGCTATATTTGCCCATTTTCAGAAGACAAGCAAATTAAACTCTCTAAAGCTACAATAGCATTCTGTTTCTTGTTATATGCATATAGTAAAAAACGTATTTTATTAAACAGTCATAAAGCTTCTTATGCTGCTATCTAAACACTGTTTATTATTCTTCCACCATCACACCCTTCTATCAATCAAAAAGATATGCCTTTCTTAACACCTCCTGATCAATCTGGTCTTGCTTAATAATTCTTCCAAGCACTATTTGCAAACTAGATTTCTCATCAGACATGACACCAGAAATATGTATTTGAAAGGGAAAAAGGTATTGAAAAAATACTGTGTCAAGTTATTAATTAATTATTTTTTTAATTAATTCAACATTCTAATGACTATAAGGTTCTTTGGTAGATGAAGATTTAAATAAAGCCATTTTATTAATCTCTGAATTTTCTGTTTAGTTCTACCTCATCTTATCTTTCCTCTGTGGTTTACAGTGTGCTGAATTTAAAAAAAATAATAATAATCATCATCATTATCAGTATATTATTCTCCCAGTAGTATAAATAGCTGAAGTAAAGAGCAGGAAATGCATTATTGTTATATAAGAGTTAGAAGTCAAGACACATGAAAAAGCCTAATGAAGCTTGTTCAAGTCCTATGGACTTCACCATGCTTTAAATCAGCTCAGTATGTCCTTACTAGAAGAGTACTTATACAGCTGTAGTTTGGAGTACACGAGTAATTTTACTGTATTCAGTGGCTTTATCCTCATTCTCAGATGTTCTGGGAGGCTTATATCAAGAAAACTTTTTCTCAATACACCAATGCAGTATATAGAAATTATTTCAGGTCCAATGAGCCTCAGCCCTCATCTGGGATGAAAGAACATAACCTAAGTCTGTTTGTTTCACCTTGCTTTGTTATGTCTTGAGGCCTGCAGTAAAAGCATTGAGGACGGACATAATTTTCTTTCAAAATGTCTACAGCAACCTTGAACTTTTTAAAAAAGTTAATTTCCATTTTAGTGCTTCCTATAATTTTCATCTATCTGTTTCAGAACTTTAAAACCCAGCAATAAACATAAGGGTTCAAGCCACAACTATTTGCTATTTCCTTCCCATTTATGTAGACTAATCTCCTTTTCTTTTTTTTCCCCTCTCATCTGACATCTCCTCTGCAACTAATATTGCATCACAAAACTGACTGGGAGTAGCACTGATTGCAGTAAGTGAATCATTACTGTCCATCCATCCATTACTGTTACATCCCCAGGGCACTGACCATACCATTTTCCCTGCCCACTGTTTGCCATTCAGTTTAATGGCAATACATTAAAAGGCAATGGATGAATATAGTAATAGCTAACGATAACAGGTACAGGAATGACATGCTTTATGGGTAAAGAATAAATAAAAGAGAGAAGAGGGCTATCACACTCCTTTAAATGGATCTTGAACTTTGCAGACATGGCTTTAAGGACACTTGCAGCTTTCAGCTAGCTACATCATGAGCATTGACACCTTTTTTTAGGAAGAAGGTATAAATTAGATTACTGAGTTAGATGCATTAGAATGCACCCCATTATAATTGTATGACATTATTCTAAAAAGCTTTGGTAGCATATGCATATACTATCTTTTTTGACACTGAATATAAGACTGAACTGGATCATACTAAAGATCAGTTTGGCTCAGGTAGTTAGACTAGCTGGTAAAGAACATTAAAATAAGTAGGAACTTCCATTACATAATAAAAATAATCTGAGCACCAAACAACCACCTTTTTAACCTAAAAATCTCACAAAATTAATTTTTATCATAAAATAAACAATTTCTAATTATCAATAATCATTATTAAACATAAATTATTTTATTTTAGGGGTTTTTCCTATATATTCATAAGTTTATGTATATTAATGATGTCTGGGTTTGGAGTTTGACTTCCTGTATCTTTGAAAAGAAAAAGAGTGTAAATCCCTATAACTGAGCAGTATCTTCATTACAGCAGGTAACTTGGTACTGACAATAAATGCCACCTCTTTCACTGCTTAGCCTCTTTTTCAGTCCTGTAATGGATCTGTTACACAGCAGGAACTTCAACATATATTGCTATGGGACTTGTCTGAGGGTAATAGTGAAATAGTCCTACCCTCCGTTTTCTTTCTTCCAGTCAGTTGTTTAAACATGTGAAGATCTTCCATTTTGTCAGTCTTCATTTCTTTACCTAGAGCAAGTTCGAATGATGACACCAAATTGAGTAGAAAAATAAATAGCTTAAGATGTAGCACTGGGTCAGG
>VYZT01059392.1:8159-28079 GCA_013400735.1 Pomatostomus ruficeps | reverse complement strand
TGTGCCCCATCCCTTCCCCAGCACCACCGGGAGCCAAGAGAAGCTGGAGCCAGCACTGAGATCGAGCAACGCTTGATGGGATCAGGGGAGGATTTGCTCAAGGCCTCAGCAAACAGGATTTTATTCCCGATCCAACAGCCCTCAGAGCTTCGGGATCCCCGCTGGGACCACCCCCGGCCCCCCAGCGCATCCCCACCTCAAACGCGGCTGTTCAGGGACCTCCCGGGGCATCTTCCAGTGGAAACACCCACCCAGCTCAGCCCTGACGTGGGAAACCATCCAAACAGCGAGCGCCTGTCGGTCCCCGTCCCTTCCCCCTCCGCATCCCCGCGGCCGCCGGCACCGGAGCCGCTGCCAAGACAGCAGCACGCTCCATTGTCCGGCTCGGGATCCGCCGCTGCCACCCGGGAGCGGCTCTGGGCATCCAACAAAACTGGCACCGCCAAAGAGACCCCGGCGGAGGCGAAGAGACAAACAAGCAGAGAAATCAAGCCCCCGAAAAAACAATGCAGCTCTCTGAGGCCGGGATAAAGCCGGGCTGGTCCCCGCGGCAGGACCCGAGCCCGGCTCAGTGACGCGGCCACCGCCGCTGAGAAAGGGACCGCGGAGGAATGCGGCCGCGGGGGTCCCCGGCACGGGGGGGCACAGAGGGAGTTCGTGTTTGGGAGAGGGGATCGCAAAGCCTTTTCAGAGAGTTGTGGCTCCGTTCTGGCTGCACCACCTGGAAATGTAACCCCTGGGGCTGAGCACAATCCAGGGTGAAGGGGAGAGTTTGGGGGTGCAGAGGGAGCCGGGATAAACCATCCCTGATGGATGTTTAACCTTCCCTTCTCTTTGCCACCTGGAATTTACAGCTCCTTCCAAAAGACGCTCAGAGCTGGAGCCAAGGACACAAAACACGTGGCCGCCTCTCTGCAGCTGGGGGAGGAAGGCCGGGTGGAACCAGCGGGGCCCAGCCTCAGTTTGTGCCTCAGTTTCCCCTCGTGCGGAGCTGTGTCCTCCTCTCCATTCCTGAGCTCAGCAGCTGAAGCGTTGGCTTTGAACCGCGGGGAAAGCGGGGCTGGGGGTGCAGAGGATGTGGGGTCCTGCTTGGCTGGGAAGCCCTGGAGGGGATAAATCAGCAAAGCAGAAGAATCAGAGGATCCGGGAGAGGGAACGAGGAGAGGAAGAGCGAGGAGGCGGCGGAGGGGAGACAGACGGCACCGACCATCTGCTGCGGGTGCTTTTCATTGCTCGGGCTCGTTCCAGCTCCTCTGCAGGAGCTGCCGCCGAAGGGAGCCGCTCCCCAGCACCAGCCTGGGCCGCAGGGAACGCTCGGGGATGGGACAGGAGGAGCCCGAGCCCTGAGCAGCCCAGGGGCGGTGGGAGAGCCGCGTTCCGCAGGGCTGGGCTGGGGGAGCCGCGTCTGCCGGGGGCGGCTCCAGCCCCAAACCACCCCCGGGGCCAGGGAGCTCCGGCAGAGCCGCGCTGGAGCCGGGGAAGGAAAAGCTGCTCGGAGCAGCTGCGGATGCTTCACATAACCAGGCAGAGGCCGATCCCTCGCAGTTTTTAGGGATGCCTCAACTCGAGCGCTTGACGTGCACCTGGGGCTGCCGAGCTCTGCTCCGGGCTATAATTATTCCTCCGCTCCCCCAGCAGCTGCATCTCATCCATCGGCATCCCCAGCACCTCCCTTGTGCTCCCTATGGCTCCCCTCCTGCCTGTGACCCCCCAAACCCTCACCCAGGGCCCCCATTCCTGCAGCATTGCTTTCCCCACACCCCGAAATCACCCGTGCCAAGGGCAGGAGCAGGAATGAGAATCAAAATAGAAAATAAAATGAAAATGTGGGCATCCCCTGCCTTCCTCAGCATGGGATCTCCCACCGGACCAGGAACCCTCCAGTGGGGGAGCAGCACCATCCCCTACCGGGCTGTGCCGCTCTGGGGGGGTTTGGGGGTCTCTGCAGCCCGGGAGGTGTTTGGGTCGGCCCTACCATAACACAAACAATAACAGCGAGCCCACCTGCACCCCACAGCCCTTCCAGCCCTTGCTGGGGTGGGGGAATGTAGCTGTTAATTATTAATTATTCCTTCATCACTCGGGCGAAAATCCATCGGTTCCTCAGTATAGAGGGACTCACACTGGGGAGCAGCCACTCTCCCACGGGCTGGTGTTCATTTATAGCTGGGCAGCTTTAGGGGGTCCTCAGGCTCCCCAGGGCCCCCCAACACTCTCTGGGCTGGGCTGGAGCTGCCCCCACACTCATGGGCCCCATTAACCGGAGCCTGTTAATTGCTGTACTCGGCAGGGGCAATCCCGGGAGGAAAACGCAGCGGCAGCGTTGCACCCACGGCTCTCGGTGCGCACCGGGAAAAGCAGCAGGAGCTGCGGCTCCTGGCGTCCGTGGGGTTTGTGGGGTGTTCCCGTGGGGGATCCCAGTGCTGCACACTGGGAGCACTGGGAATTCTGAGCTCTCTGTGCTGTCCCATCACAGGGGACACCTTGAATCCTGCAGAACTCCCGGGGCTGGGATGCAGAGGGGAAATGCAGCAATTCCCTCATGTCAGATCTGGCAGGAGGGATCTGGTGGGAAGCCCCGGGGCTCGGAGGAGCAGCAGAACCGCACATCCCTCACCGGAGCGTTCCCGAACAGGATTAGCGCTGCCGGCAGAGCCAACGCGCCGTGCCTGGGGTTTGAATTCCTCCCTTAGGGAAGGCTGGTGCTGGAATCCACAGCTCCACAGAGCGGCGTCTACCCGGAGCTGGGTGTCAGGAGTGAGGAGCTGCTGGGGCCTCAGCGCTCGGTCTCTGAGCTGCTCCTTAATCCCAGTGGGGGAAATTATCTCAATAAAATAAAAAATGGGGGTGGATGGACCTGTGGGCATCAGAGCCCAGAGGCCGTGAAGAGGATGTGGAGGTGAGTGAGGGTTCTGTGCTTGGGGGAACCCAGCAGGTCTCCGTTGGACCCGAATAAAAACTGCCCTGAAGGATTCCCAGGCAAAACACCTCCAAGGAGATCACTCACTCACAGCTCAGTACGAGCAGCCGAGAGCACCAACAGGAAAAATCTGCGGCTGAAAGAAATCGAATCCTTCCCCTTGTAGCAAACCCTGCTCCCATCCCTCCCCTCCCCTCCTCATCCACCCCCTTGGAACTTCACGTTTCCTTTTACAGCATCCCAGGAAGGTTTCTCCAGTGTGGATCAGAGAAGCAGGGTCAGGCTGGGGATGAGCGAAGCGCTGAGGGCGTCCATCCAGGAGCTCCTGGGAGACGCGTCTGGCCCCGGCACACGAGTCCTGCCGGTGAGATGGCACCAGGCACGTGTGGGGTTGGAAATTGGTGTTCCCGAGGGAGCCACCACTTCCGGGATAAAACCCGAGGATCCGATATTTCAGCATGAAAAGCGAGGAAAGGGCGATGGGAAAAGCAGCAGGGACCCACTCCCGACGTACCCCGGGGCCAGGGAGGGATCCCGGGCACAGCCAGCCCGGGACAGCGATCCCGCCCCACTTCCCAGCTCCATTCCCCGGGTAATTGCCTCTCCGAATTACACAATTAGCATATGCAAAGGTAATTACAGATGGGAGGCGCATCGGCATCACCCTCACGCGGCTGCGGTGATTTCCGTGGAAAACTGAGGAGTGAGACAACGCGGGAAGGAAATCACCTCCAAAAATCAGGGAGCGGGGCAGCGCTCCAGCCTCACGCACACCTTTGCAGGAACAGCCGCTGCGGGCGCACTGCCGGGATAAATCAGGGATTCGGGGCAGCCTCCGAGCAACCTGGGATTGCGGCGGGGGAATTCTGTTAACGCACACGGGTCCTCTGCGCTGCTCCTTCCTTCTCCTCCGGCGCAGGGCTGGCATTTGTGGCCTTTTCCCCCTCCACAATCGCCCGGAGGGAGGCATTAATGGGCAGCTGGAAGGAGAAATTGCAGGGCTGGGCAGCTGCTCACAGTTTAGGATTGCAACGTGTTAATTATGTTAAAGGCATTAAATAATTGAACTGTGTTGATGAGGGATGCTCTGGGATGGCCGAGATGCTGGAGGAAATCGGATCCCTACAGCCAAAGCTGCAGACACCTCGTTCCCGTCAGTTCCTTTGGAAAAAGCGAGTTTTTAACGTGTAACAGCCCGGTTTGGAGAGGTTTGGTTGGGTTTGGGCACTCAGAGCCGGACAAGCCCTGTGCCCTCCCCGATGCCAGCCTGACCCGGGCAGGTGGCCCCAGCGGGAAGAACAGCGGGGCCCGCGCTCGGTGCCTGCGGGGCAGGAATCAGCCGCGATGGAGGAACCCCATTTCCTGCGGGAGGAGCGTTCTGCGCTCCCCTCCAGCCCCCGGGGGCGGCACAGCCCGGGAGGAGCGGGGAGGGCTCAGCCGGGGCCGGTGCCCCCCGGGCCGGTGTTGCCGAGCGCCGCTGTCCCCGGTGTCGCTGTCACTAGATGGCAGTGGAGCATCTCGGTGGGATCGGGGGGACTCTGCAGCCTCGGGAGACCCCCGAGCCTCTCGCAGCCCCTCTCGCAGCCCCGCCACGCAGACCCCGCACCATCGCACGGCAGGGCCGGGCCGGAGGGATCCCGGGTGCGATCCCGGCACGCCCGAGCTCCGAGGCATCGCCGTTGCCCGGATACAGCCCGGCTCCTGGCTGAGACTTTATTTGGGTGGAAGAGCTGAGGATTTTGGCTGCTTGGCCGGGATTTCTCCCGCAGCGGGCTCGGCTCCGGGCTCACGTGTCCTGCCCACGCCTGGGCTCTGCCGGGCAGAAAGAATCACGAGCGTGATGCGGATCCCAAACGCCCCTCTGGATCCCGGAGCTGCAAAAACCCCTCCAGAGCCTGTGCAGACCCCGCTGTCCCCTCGGAATGGGGACAGGGCCAAGAGCAGGGACCCCATGTTCCCCAAGCTATGAAGGGGAGAGAAAAAACAAACCCCGGGGTTCCTCTGGGGTAAAACCGGCGCTTTAACCCCGGCACGATCCCAGGGGAAGCACCACAGTTACCCTGCCCCGCTGGACCGGCAGCAGAGCAGGGCATTCCAGCACTCTCAAACAAGGAATTCCCGGAGAAAATCAGTTTAGCTCAATCGCTGCAGTGGCTGGCACAGGGATGAGCCAATCTAGAAACCAGCTCCATTAAATTAGAGCAATTTCTGGGCATGGATCAGCTCTGGATTCCCAGACCTCCAAGCAGGGCACTGTTGGCAGCAGAGTGGATTATTTTTTTTGGTTTTCCTACCTCAGAACCTTCCCTCTGCCCTCCAGGTCCAGCAGTCCCGGAGCTGAGTCAATTCCTGCTCGGGAAAGAGACGGCAAAACTTGGAGATGGCTTCACCCCGAGGTGTTCGGGTCTGGGATGTGCAGCTGAAACACCCGACCTGAGTGCAAAGGGAGACCTGAAAAGGGAGAAATCCACCCCAAATTCAAGACTGGCAGAGAGGACAAAGCCCCCAGGGCCAGCAGAGCAGAGGCATGACACAGCACAGGCAGGGGACACTGAGGCTGAGAGAAGAGGGCAATAAATAAATCAGAATTGCTCAGGTCCTTGCCGGGCAGAGAGCATCGCTGCAGGGCTGGTGTGATGAGAAATCCCCTCCCAGCCCAGTAAAACCAACACCCCACCAGGCCCTTCACCAGGCAAAACCCACAGCACCCCCACCCGCCCGCTCCGTGCCCCCAGACCAGCTTGGGAGGAGATTTTAGGGTTTATTTCCTCCTTTTGGACACGGCCAGGACAGACCCCAAATGAAGGGAGGAGAGCGATGGGAACATCCCTGACTCTCACCTTCCCAGGGGGCAGGCAGGGTCTGCGAGTCCCTGGGGCTCAGCAGCCACAGCAAAACCTAAAAAAAGAGACATTAATTCCCAATGAGCACCCAGTTATCTCTGGGGTGCTTCAGTGGAGGTGCCATTAATTCCCAATGAGCACCCAGTTATCTCTGGGGTGCTTCAGAGGAGGTGCCATTAATTCACAATGAGCACCCAGCTGTTTCTGGGGTGCTTCAGCGGGTGCAGGTGCGCCTGGAAGCTTTTAACCCACAGAACCCGGCAGTGCCAGCACAGATCAGGGCGATGAAGCCCAGGACAACCCCGGTGAGCGGCACTAAGGCCCCATCCATCCTCCAAAGGGAATTTTTGCAGTGGGAAGGAGGGAAAACAGCGAGATCTGCTCATTCTCAGAAGGATTTCCAGCGTCCCCCAGGACCTGTGTTCCCCGACACCGGGGCATCGGATTTCCACGGCTGAGGATCAGCCTCTTATCACCGGGGTCTGCAGGAAATTGGGGCTGAAGGGAGGCCCTGGGAGCCAGGATGGGGCTGGGGGGCTGATGCCTTTGGATCAGCAGCTGCCGGGACAGTCACAGAGCCCAGGTCCCTCCCGGGTCACCTGCCTGGGTAGGACACATTGGGGTGCATCCAGGGGGATTCTGGGGGTTACCCTGGGGATTGCTGGTCTGGGGAGGGCACAGCACTCACCCCCTGCCTTCTGGCACCACCTCACAGGCACTGGGATGGGTACAGGGAATGGGGTGGTGGGGAGAATGTGAGCCTGTGCTGGGCTCTGGAGCCACGGCAGGGAGGCATCCTTGTCCTCGTCCTCGTTCTTGTCCTCAACCTCATCCTCATCCACATCCTTGTCCTTGTCTTTGTCCTCATTCATGTCCTCGTCCTCATCCTTCTCCTCATCCTTGTCCTCATCCACATCCTCGTCCTCGTCCTCATCCTCATCCTCATGCTTGTCCTCATCCTCATCCACATCCTAGTCCATGTCCTGGTCCTCGTCCTTGTCCTCGTCCTCATCCTCATCCACATCCTCGTCCTCATCTTTGTCCTCGTCCATGTCCTCGTCCTNCTCATCCTCATCCACATCCTCGTCCTCATCTTTGTCCTCGTCCATGTCCTCGTCCTCATCCTCTTTCTCATCCTCACCCTTGTCCTCATCCTCGTCCTCTTCCTTGTCATCGTCCTCACCCTCATCGTCATCCTCATCCTCGTCCTCACACTCATCCTCATCCTCATCCTCATCCTCACCCTCACCCTCATCCTCTCCCACAGGCTGCTATTCCAGGGCACAGGAGGAAAGTTGTTTGTAAGAGCCTCCAAGACAAGAACCCCCAAAGTCCCGACCCCCTGTCCTGTTGTCCCTCAGCCTCTGTTCCGAGCTGACCCCAACAGGAGGAGCGGCCGTTCCCGGAGCCAGGGACCGGCAGCAGCTCAGGGTGGGGCTGAGCCCCTTCTGGGATCTCCCAGCCCATCCAGCCCCTCCAAAGAGAGCAGCTCCCCCCGGCTCTGTCTGCTCCGCATTTATTAAAACAACAAACAGGCTCTGCCTCCAGGTGCTCTCTGCATTCCTCCGGTGCCAGCAGGAGCGGGGGACAGAAGCCTCATTCCAAATGCAGCTCCTGGTGAGGAGCAGGGATGGGGCTCCCCATGGGAAGGGGGAAGTCCCATCGGGGTGGGGGTGTCCCAGAGGAGGCAAAGGGAGCGGGATGAGGGATCTCACAGCGGGGCACGGCTCCTGCACCTGACTCCAGATGGATTTTTCTTCCTACAGCAAAAACTCTTTCTCCCACCCAGGGAAGGCTGATCCCCCTGTTGGGGCTGGATAGAACCCTCACTTCTTCCCGGGAAAGACCTGACCAGCTCTGAGCTGCTGTGCCCTTGCCCCGAGTGGTTGTGCTCATGGGAAAAGTGGGGGGATGATCCAGGGAATTGGCTGGGCTGGAAGCTGGGATGGATCCCAGCCTGGGAGACCATTCAGCCTCCACAGGGTCAATGAATCCCGGCACAGAGCCTCCTCTGAGCTAAAGGAGTTACTGAAATTACTGCGAGCTGGAGGGTCACAGAGCCGTCTTTGCGCCTTCCTCCTCAGGAAAGCATTCCCGGGGGATGCTCTGCAGGGCAGGAGGGTGGGGATGCTCCCAAATCCCCTCCTGAGCAGCTGCTCTCCGTTCCCGCTCTCGCTGCTCAGACGGGCAGTGCCGCAGGGATGGAGAGCAAAAATGAAATTCTGCTGCAGCAACCTCCTCACTCCTGCTGCCGATTAACCCTCCTCGTGCAACTTTATCCTCTCGCAGTCCCCAGGCGCGGATGGAGCCGGGCTGAGGGATGGGATAACCCTGCCCAGCTCCTCGGGGAGGGACGCTGTGCTGGGATAACAGCCGTGACTCCTCGCGCGGCTGCGGAAGGGGGATCAATGCCAGGAAAGCCTCGCTGAGCTCACGCCCGGGGCGAGGTTATCGGATTCAGTTCCCCCCGTGAGCTGAAGGGAAGGGGCAGCGAGAGCAACGCCTGGGACCCATTAAACCCCATCCCACCGCTCACATGTGGCCCCGGAGCAGGGGGGGCTCTGTTTCCTCTTCCCCAATGTCCTCCCAAAAAAGGGGCCAGGAGAAAACCCCGGGAGGATGGAGGGCCGGGCAGAGATGCTGTGGGGAGGGAAGGAGGGCTGTTGGTGCAGGGCAGATCCTGCTCATGGAGAAATTCCTTCAACCTGAGTGGATCTCTGTTGCCCAAATTAACAGAGACCCAAATTCAGTGCTCCCTAAAGGCTAAAATCTCATCTCTGTGCTCTCAGAACCTCTGCCCCAATGAAAACTCCTCTTACAGAGCCCCTCACCCCACAGGATCCCCCAAGACCCCAAACCCACAGACCTGTGTCTCTCCATCCCCAGCTCCCTCCACCACGAGGGTCCCTGTTCCAGCTCCTCTCTCCAGCTTTTGGGCACTGCACAGCAGAGCTGGGCTGGGGAACCCCCACTGAAGATGCTCAGAAGGAGCAGCAACAAAAAAGAAACTCAGAAATCACCACTTTTCACCCAGAATGGTCCATTCCACCCAATTCCCATCAGGAATGCAGTGCCCAGGCCGCAGCGTGATTTTTCCCCAGACTCACCTCTCTGGAACTCTCATTTTCCCCCAAATTACCTGAGCTGGTGACTTTCCAACAGGCTGCACATCCTGGGATCTGGGTTCTGAGTGATCCCTCCAGGAGCATCGTCTCCCCGGGCAGGGTTGGCTGCTGAGTCCTTACCCCGGATCCAGGTTTGCACCCTGGTTCCATGCAGGAGGGGCTGGTCCTGGCTCTTTCTTCTTCCCCAATAACTCTGGGCACCGGGGTTTAATGGGAAAGTGCTGTTTGGGCAGCGGGAGGAAGGCAAAGCCTTGCTCCAATTTGGCAGAGGTCGCCTGCACTGATTGCTCTGAGCTTTCCCCCCCGCTGCTGCCGAGGCTTTGAACCGGCTCCGATCCCATTAATGGGGTTAAGCAACAGCAGGGAAAGCACGGAGTCAGTCACAGAGGCAATATCGGGAACCTGCTGGTGTTTAGGGCCTGATCCTGTGGCAGTCGGGATTTCCGTCACCTGCGACAGCTCCGTGGAGCTGTTTTGATAAACAGCCAGGGAAAAACCCTGGAAAAGCTCAACTCACAGCAACCAGCGGGATGTGTTCAGGGAAAGCGTCGGGGCACAGAGTTCCCCTCCACCCTGGGGGCTCACACGCAGCCTGGGGCCAGGCCAGGTGAGGGCCATGTGGTCCCAAGAGCCTGAATCCACTTAGCAGGGGCCAAACATCCAGCGGGACACGGGAACGCTGCCCAATCCCCCTGGAGCGGAGCACAACCCCTGTGCCGAGCCACCACGGCTCCCGCTGCTGTGTTTCTACCAATTAACTTCCCCAAGGCAATTAAGGAGCTCCAACACCTGCAGCCATCACCTTCCTATGATAACGTGACCCCGAGGGTGTGAGCAGGGAGCAGGGAATGCCGTGGGGCTGGGCTGTGCCGCTCCGGGATGGGAAATGAGGATGGAGGTTTGGCTTTGTAGGCACTGGAATTACAGAATCACACAATGGCCTGGGTTGGAAGGGACATCAAAGATCATCAGGTTCCACCCCCGTGCCTGGGACAGGGACACCGAGGGGTCTGTGTGTCCCCGGGCCTGGGGCTGGCAGAGCTAAAGGCCTCAGCACCATCGAGGTCTCTCTCAGAGAAGAGCAAAGGAGGTGCCGAGTGTCCCCAAACCCTCTGTGCCCCATCCCTGGGACTCCGGGGGTGAGCACAGCAGCCCAGAGGGAAGGAGAGAGGGGAAGGAAAAGGGAAGGAAGCACAAGAGCAACACTCCGGACAAGCGATCGGCCCACGGCATCTCTCACACCTCACCCGTGCTGGCCCCGCTCCTCAGCAGGGTCAAACCCACCCCGTGCTCCTCAGGGGCCCTTTCTTGGGTGCTTTAGAGGTTTTGGGGGGTTGAAATTCCTTAAAAGTTCAGCAGCGCAGGGGTTTTGTTTCCTATCAAGGAGCCTTTGAGATGCGGCACAGCTTGGGCTCCTCGCAGGGGATTTGCGGTTGAAAGGTCAAAGCTGTTTCTGCTTCCCCTTATCAGCCTTGGCCGAGCACGAAGGAAGCGAAGGAAACCTCGGGGTCGGGTCAGGGGGGTCACACCGGGGACAGAGCACGGGGGCACCGCGGAGCCGGAGGCGAGAGGCCGATGGCAGAAGGTGTGGAGAAAGCCGGGAGTCAGGAATTGGGACTCTGTCCCTGCAGCCAGGCCACGGAGGGGAAGGCGTCCCCACAGACCCCTCTGCTGCGGGGACGGTGGGACACGGCGGTGTGGGGGTCACCATGGCCCAAAGTGGATTATGGAGTTGGCCCCAGGGGTGACCACTCAGCTCTCGGGAGCTGTTCAGTGTCGCTCCCAGCGCTGCTGGGTTGGGTTTGGCTCATCCACTGACAGGGATGAGGATCTGCGCTGGATCTGGGGACCCGTCCGGGGCGCTGTGGGAACGCAGAGGTGGCTGGGCACAATTCCCCTGTGAAGGCCAGAGCAGCGTTTGCTCTGCAGGGCCAAGGCCCCCTGAGCTGGAGCAGTCCTGAGGGACAAGTTCTGCACCCAGCGTGTGCCCCGTGGGACCAAACAACCCAGAGCAGAAGGGACCTCCAGCCCAGCAAAGCTGAAACGATTCCGGGCTCAGCTCCTGCCCAGCCCTGTCCTGTCACAGCCTTCATCCCCCTCTTTCCATCAGTCCATCCATCCATCCCGTCATCCCTGTCCATCCCTCCATCCATCCATCCCTGTCCATCCATCCATCCCTGTCCATCCATCCATCCCTGTCCATCCATCCATCCCTGTCCATCCATCCATCCCTGTCCATCCATCCATCCCTGTCCATCCATCCATCCCTGTCCATCCATCCATCCCTGTCCATCCATCCATCCCTGTCCATCCATCCATCCCTGTCCATCCATCCATCCCTGTCCATCCATCCATCCCTGTCCATCCATCCATCCATAGAACTAACGTGTCCGTCTGTCCAGTGCTCTGAGTTCCTGGACATTTCACTCTCCCCTTTCCCAGCTCCTTCCCGCCCTTCCCAGCTCCTCACACACCTCGACCGGTCCGTGCTGGGCTCCGGGGCTGATGGAACCAGGCAGAGGGAAGGAAGGATCCCAGGCAGTGGGAAAGAGGAATCCTGGGCAGTGAGAGGGAAGGAAGGATCCCGGGCAGTGGGAAGGAGGGAAGGAGGGATCCCGGGCAGCGGGAAGGAGGGAAGGAGGGATCCCGGGCAGCGGGAAGGAGGGAAGGAGGGATCCCGGGCAGCGGGAAGGAGGGAAGGAGGGATCCCGGGCAGCGGGAAGGAGGGAAGGAGGGATCCCGGGCAGCGGGAAGGAGGGAAGGAGGGATCCCGGGCAGCGGGAAGGAGGGAAGGAGGGATCCCGGGCAGCGGGAAGGAGGGAAGGAGGGATCCCGGGCAGCGGGAAGGAGGGAAGGAGGGATCCCGGGCAGCGGGAAGGAGGGAAGGAGGGATCCCGGGCAGCGGGAAGGAGGGAAGGAGGGATCCCGGGCAGTGGGAAAGAGGGATCCCAGGCAGTGGGAAGGAGGGATCCTGGGCAGTGGGAAGGAGGGATCCCGGGCAGTGGGAAGGAGGGAAGGAGGGATCCTGGGCAGTGGAAGGGAAGGAGGGATCCCGGGCTGTGGGAAGGAGGGATCCCGGGCAGTGGGAAGGAGGGAAGGAGGGATCCCGGGCAGTGGGAAAGAGGGATCCCAGGCAGTGGGAAGGAAGGAGGGATCCCGGGCAGCCCATCTGGTTTTTCACGGCCCCCGCGGTGCTCTCAGTGCCGTCACCTCTCATTCATCCTGACAGGTACAGACGTCCCCAGCAGCCCGGGCCCTTGAAGTCCCGCTGTGGACAATCCTATTATGGGAAAACAAGAGCTCCTGCTGGTGTGCCTGTGGGGAAAGCAAAGCTCTGCATGGCTGGGAGGAGCGGGAAGCACGTGGGGAGGGGGAAACCCTCCCTGGGATGCTCCAAGGGGGTTCCTTGGGGTCAAACCCCCTGCCCTGGTGTGCTCAAACCCACCCAAACATTCCCAATCCACCAAGAAACCCTCGAGGATTAACTGGGCGGGGGGGTGTTTGCAGCCCCTAACAGCCGTGCCAGGGCCATGTGCCTCAGTTTCCCTTGGAAAGGGGAGCGTTCTGTGCCCTGGTGGGACATGAGGACAAGGACACATCCAGCACCAGCCAGCCTGAAACGCTGGAGAATCCCTGAGCGCTCCATCCCACATCTCTCCAGGAGCGAGGACAGTGGGAAAACACAGCCCTGCCCCTGCAGAGCCCCGGGCCGGCTCCTTCCCCCGCCACCAGCCACCAAAAAAACCCCGATTACTTTCAGGTGTCAGCCGGTTAATAAAATCAATCTTCCCTCTAGGAAAAAGGAGGTGTGCAGGAGGGGAATTTTTTTTTTTTTTCCAAAGGCTAAACACAAACCAGAAGGCAGCAGACTCCAGAACTCCGGCTCCACTGTCCTTTCGGGACACGCTCGGAGACACTCGGCTTCATTTCTTTCCTCTTGTTTCACCCCAAGGAAAAAAATCTTCCTTCATTTTGAGGAGCTGGTGGGAATTTATCCCAGAAATCCCAAGGCGATGCCATCCCACCGGCCTGGCCCCGGGGAGCTCCTCACGTTGCCGTTTGTTACAGACTTTCCGGAGAAAACTTTTTCTTTCCGTGCAATAAATTTTCCGCTTACATTTTAAGGGAAGAAAATGTTTTCCGGTGCTTTTGCTGCCTCTCTGTCAGGAGTGATTACTCCCAGATTTATTGGGATTTGCGAAGGAGGCAGCGATACCTGGGATCTTCGGAACTTGCCGGGATAATGATGCAGGCAGAGCTTGGCAGCCTCAGATCTGATTTATGGAGCAAGATTTCACCCGTCCCGGTGCGTATAAATTACTGGGATCTGGAAGTGGCTCATTAGGGAATGGGGTGAATAAATCCATCAATCCCCCGGGGAGGGGAAGGGCTTTGTCCAGCTCTGCTTGCAAATCCCAGGGGGAATTGGGGTTTTCCTCGCTGGCTGCTGGGTTGGGATCGGGGCCCTCACGGGAGGGATTTGGCGTCCCCAGCACAGCACGGGAGCAGCTCCGGGGAAAAGGAACCCTTGGGATGGGGGGGAATCATCCTGGAATATGCCCAGGCACGGTGAGGGGTGGGAATTATGGGGTGCTGAGCCCCACGGATCCCAAACAAGCAGGGGAGCTGGAGCTGGATGCGTTCGCTCTGACAAAGCCGATCCTGGAATGGCTCCGGTTCATTCCCAGCCCCTCCCGGGATCACAGCCTGGTTTCAGTCCTTTCCCTCTGCACGGCCAGGAGCTAAATCCCACCGGCCCTCCCAAATCATCACCTCCCCTTTGCTGTTCTCCCCCATTTCCATCATTTTCCAGCCATTTTCCAGCTCAAACTCCAACTCTGCCCAGGGTAATCCAAGGGAAACCCAGAATAATGGAGCCCCGAGCAAGAGGCTCAGCCCAGCCCTGCACCAATGATGGGAAAATATTTATTTGTTCCCCTCAGGGAATAAATTCCCCCCTCCCTCCCTGTGAATTAATTCCCCCAAGCCAGGCTGTTCCACGTCCTATGGGAAGTGTAAATCCACGTGGATTTATAATAATAAATATAATAATAATAATAACACCCAAATTACTCCGATTTACACCCGTTTCTCCAGCTGCCATGGCAATCCCGGGGCTGGATCCTGCTCCTGGTTCTGCAGACCTTAAATCCAAAGAGATCCCGCTTCATTTGAGACTTGCAACTCTTCACAGGTTAAAATTAAAAACTCAAAGGGATTCAAATCCCGCCGCTTCCCAGCAGAGCAAACACTGCAATAAATTCCCTTCAGCCATAGACAGAATGAATTCCCTTTAATCCTGTGCTGTTTCCCTGATTTTCCAAGCACTCCCGGGTTTTTAGGAGGCAAAAGAACCATTTTGCTCCCGGTTACTCAGCTTTTACAGGGATTAAAGGCACAAACGCAGCACCTCTCCTGAATCCCACCCACTGCCGGCTCGGCTCGCTGCTGCTTCCAGGCTTCATTTCCACCCTTTTTTTTTTTATATATAATATATATTTTTGGAGCAGCTGGAAGGAAAACAAACCTGAACTTTCCATCCTGAAGCACTTCCCGAAGCAGCCTGAAAATCTCCCGCACAGACGAAGCACAAATCTTTCCTTTTTAAAGCAAAAACCCAGCACAGCACCGTGACGGCGACGGGAGAAGGGATCCGCGGAGTCCCCGCTGCCTCCCGGTGCAAAATCGAGTTTATGGACCCAAATTACCCCGTGTGGAATTCCCTGAGTGCGAGGGGGGAGCCGGATCCTCTTTTAAAGCAGCCCAAGGGATTTAAATTTATTTATTCCCGCAGCTCCTCAAAAAGCCACAACATTAATTTATAAAAACTTGGAATTTTACCCAGCAGCAGCAGGAAAAAAAAAAAAATTATAGTAGTTTTGATATTGGTTTGAATCGAGCTCAATAATGTTAATTTTTCTTGTATTTGCTTTTATTTCCCCCTAATCTTTCTCCTCGAAACGCAAAGGAAAAGTCCCTTGAAATTCCAAGGGAAACTCCTCGAAATGCAGCAGAAAACAAAAGCGCCGAGCTCGGCGTTCCCGCCGGGACGAGTCCCGTCGCCGCCGTTTGTTTTCCCGGGATTCGATTCCCCGATCGTTAATTTAGGGTTTGACACCAAAGCTGCTCCGGAGGCAGCGCCGGGATGAGAACGGGAACATCGAGGGTTCGGCAGCGCAAAAAACAGCGAAGGAAAATGGCTAAAAATGGAATTTTTAAGGAATTGGCAATTTTCCGGGGAGAATTCCCCCCTTGCCAGCGCTGCGAGTGTCCGTCTGTTCCCGCTGCTCGCCGCGGCCGCGCGCTCTGTACGTACAAACTGCACAATCAAACCGCATTTACACAAATTCGGGGATTTAGGGAGTTATTTGCACGCGATTTCCACATGCTCGTCCCCACCTTCCTGTCACCCAGACCCCAAATTCCACGATTTCAGTGTCCGGGTGCTGATAGCGTGAACTAAGACGGAAATGCAAAATTATAATTATGTTCGCATGGGGATTAAATTCGTAGGGAATATATCAGAATAACCCTAAATATGTATATTTATATAAACGTGAATTAATATGTAAATATTATTATTTCTAAATATGCGTGAATTAATATGGAATTACAGAATTTCAGGATCACGGAGCGGTTTAAAGCTCATCTCACTGCAGCCCCTGCCATGAGCACGGACAACTTCCACCACCCCAGGCTCCTCCAAGTCCTGGCTTTAAATGTCAGATGTGTGTTAAAAATACAAAATATAAAAATATTACATGATTAATATTATATAATTAATGCAATATAAACCAGTATTTATAATATACTACATACGGTATGTATAATAATACGCAATCCATGGAGATCAATATAAAATAATCCACAGAGACCAATATAAAATATATATTATTTATAGCGAATATTAGTATGTTATATTAACATGTTTTATAATATAATATTGATATCTAATTTATATCTAAATGACACCTCTAGATCCATTCACGTGCCTGTAAAACTCGTGTGTGACCCAGGGGCACCGTGATCCCCCGGGAGTGGATTTTGGAGTTTGGTTTTTTGAGATCCCCGCATCCTCAGCCCCGTGGAACACCAAACCCAGCCCCGGCCCCGCGATCCCGATGGTTTCCGGCTCCGGCTCCCACTCCCTAACACAAAACAGGGCTCTGACCAGTGAGGGGGTTTATTTCTCTCGATATAAAATCTATATAAAAATTAATTTATTGATTCCCTGGGGGAGCTCAGTAATTTTTTCTGCCGTCGATGCTGAACAAAACCGAGCGGGAGCTGGGGCTGATCTCTGCAATGGGCTGGACATGAGGAATTTGGGGATATTTGGGAGGGGGAGAGGAGATGGACAAAAAGTGAGGATGAAACCGGAGATTTAGGGAAAACCGACCCTAAGGAAGGGCAGAGACTCCGCTCAGCGCGGGGCTGGGACGGTTGTGCTGTGACAGAGGGACAGGGATGTGCCCAGACAGGGCAGAGGATCCCGGCCACCCCCGAGGGGAGGATCCCCTGGGATGGATCCCCTGGGAGCAGGGAAGGTCCTGGAGGAGTCCGGGCTGGGAACAGCGGAACCCCGGGCAGATCCCACAACTTCCCCCGGCAAGGGAAGGACCCCACGGGCGTCCCCAAAACCCTCGTCCCCTAAAGCACAGCGGGAACGGCCTCTGTGTGGCTGCTCCAGAGCCTCTGCCCAGACACGGCGCTTCCCAGGCTGAGGAGAAACAGGAATCCTTTCCTGGGATTGAGAGGAGCAGCAGAGCTGGAGAACATCCCTGAGTCCTGCTCCGAGCCGGGTCAGGAAACACCAAACGGAGTCGGGAACGCCGCGGGCAGGAGGGGCCTTCAGCGCCCAACCACCCCCGGGACAGCTGTCCCCAGACTGTCCCTTCTGCCATGAGCCCAGTGTGCCACGCTGGGCCGAGCTTCCTCCCTGCGCTCCAGAGGAATCCACAGCTTTTCCCCCTCAGCGTTTCCCCCTCAGCATTTTCTCCACAGCTTTTCCCCCTCAGCTTTTCCTCCTCAGCTTTTCCCCCACAGCTTTTCCCCCTCAGCGTTTCCCCCACAGCTTTTCCTCCTCAGCTTTTCCTCCACAGCTTTTCCCCCTCAGCTTTTCCTCCACAGCTTTTCCTCCACAGCTTTTCCCCCACAGCTTTTCTCCCACGGCTTTCCCCCCACAGCTTTTCCTCCACAGCTTTTCCTCCGCAGGCTCCCAGGAATGAGCTTTCTTCCCAAACCACCAAAAATAACAAAACCCAACTGCCCTTGAGGCAAAGCCGGACCTGGGTGTCGGCTGCTGCTCCCTGTCCACGCTGCCTGACCCTCGGGCCAGGAGGGACAATGTGTCCTTGGGGCAGGAGGAGCCCATTCCCTGTCACCGGGCCCGGCTCCATCCCCAGCAGCGTTCCCGAGGCTCCGGGTGACACTGCTGAGCCTGGGCTGCCAAAGGATGTTCCCGCAAACCACAGAGCTCCGCGAAGCCTCCCAGCCCCTTGCAGAGCTGCTCTGAGACACCCCACGCTCCCCGGGGAGCTCTCCGGGACGCGAAAGCAAACGGGATGCACAGAGAGAGGGGAAAAATCCTCCCAGCAGAGACAAAGCAAACCCGGCCTTTTCCCACAGAGCTCCCGTCAGAGCCCTTCTGCCACTCCTGTGGCTCTCTGGCGAGGCTCGTTTGGTGGAAGATCCAATTAAAATCAGGCCACAAAAGGTCATTTCCATCCAAGGGTCGACCCAGCAGCTCTTCCCCTTTCGGAGACAGAGTCAGACACTGACGCTGTAGAAAGTTTCTCCTGGAAGCTTTTCAACCGAGAAGTGGTGGGATCATTCCTTGCCCAAAAATAAACGGATGCCTGGAAAATGAACCCCAGCGAGGTCAGGAGCACCACAGGGACTTCCCTGCTCCGTCAGCCCCACGCTGGCACCCACCCATGGTGCCCTAGGAAGGGGCAGCCACTCTTCAGCCTTTTCCCTGATCCCAGAGCACCCAACACACACATTCCCAAATCCAGGAGCACAGGGCATGCTGGTCTGGCTCCACACACAGGAAAAAACAGGGCAGGTTCAGAAGGAGATCCCGGGGGTCCCGGTCCTCATCCCTGTCCCTGGAAGGATGAAATTCCTTGGCAGCTCCAGGAACCAACACAAATCCTCCAAAATCTCACAACCCCCCCAAAACCTCACAAACCCCCCAAAATCTCACAAATCCCCCAAAACCTCACAAACCTCTCACTGCCTTCAGCTCCAAACACCCCAAATCCCACCTGTCCAAGACCTCTCCACCTGCCCAGGAGATCTCTCCAGCCTGGAAATCCAGCACATCCCAAAGGAGTCCGGCCATCCCGGCACTCGTGGGCAGACTCATCCCTCCGCTGTTAAATTCCCTTAATTCCAGCAGTAAAACCAGGAGAGCAACCTCAAAGCTCATCAGCATTCCCAGGAGTTACGTTATGTTTAATAATATTTAATGACCTGGTGTGAGCCAGAGGCCTCCCGGTCCCTCTTCAGCCGTAATTTACAGCTGGGGACAGCGGAACGGGGAAATCCCGGCTTTTCCAGCTGCTGCCAAGGGACAGCACCAGGGAAGGCTGGGGGAGCCCAGGGGGCATTGAAGGGTGGGCAAGGAGGGGGCATCGCACGCTCAGACCCCTCTGGGCAGAGCCAGCCCCTCACAGGATTCTCAAAGAACAATTCTGAGCCCGGCATCACCACCTGGAATTTTCTCGCAAACGCAGCTTCCCCGAGCAGGGGCTGGAAAATCCGGCCGTGATTTACACCACGAACCCGTCACTCCTGCAGGAACAACGGCTTTTCCAGTGGCCAAACGAGGCATCAATCCTCAGCCCCCGCCAAGACACAGAGGTGACACATTTACATCCAAACTCTTTGAAACGGGATTTTCGTGTGATTCCAGATTTCCACCGTGCCCGGATAACAAAGTGCTGCCCTGGCACCCCCATAAAAGCGATAATGTTATTTATAGTCGGGGTTATCCCCTGTTCCGCTGTTTGACACTGCACATCTGGGATCCGCCGGGTCCCTCCCCACCTCCTTTGCTGCATCCATGCAGTTCAGCCCCTGCCCCACAACCCCAGGTTATTTTTTCGTAGGTCTGGAGGAAGGAGCGATGCCCAAGAATGAACTCAAAGAATTGTGCACAAGGAAAAACAGCAAATGGAGGGGTAAAACTTCACCCCTCAGCCCAGATTTCCATGGAGTTCTCCAGGCCCCTAATTTAATTCTTTCTCCAAGCCTTTGAATTCCAAATCTTTCCCCTCCTTTTGCACACGAACGGCCCCAAAGCTGTATCCTCCCCCAGACACGCCAAACCTCCAGCCCTGGGGAGTAGAGGAGTAAAATGCAGGAAAAAAGGGAAATAAAGAAGCCCAGGGAAGCTCTGATCCACTCTGTCCCGCACCAGTCCTGACGCCAAAGATGAACTCGGGATGCTGGGATGAGGGGATCCAAACCCTGGGGCGTGGAAGCACCAACAGGGACACAGGGGGAACAGGACAGGATCTCCGTGGAGCTGGGGGCAAACACCCCCCACAGCAGCTCCTGCCCTGGGGACACTGCGGGATCCTGGATCCCATTTCCTGGGGTCACATCCATCCCTGCATCTCCTGTCCGGGGTCAGGATCATCCCTGAACCAACCCATCCCAGGCGCCAGCCCCGGCTCTGGGCAGGGAAAGGCTACAAACGGGTTCTGTGGAACTGGTGAAGGGGGAAATAAACCCCGAGAGCGTCAGGAAAATGGAAGTTTCTCCCCTGCCTGGTGTTTCTTGCTGCTATCAGCAGTCGGGGATGAAGTTTGAAATCAAAGAAGGGCCCTGGGCATTTCCTGTAGCTGGGAGACACTGGGAGCGCTGGGGCGGGGGGATCGAGGCTCCCCCTGCGGCCCCGGCCTTGAGGACGAAGGGATGTGACCCACGCGGGAAAGTGTCCCCGGCGGGGGCAGGATTTGGGATTAGAGGGTTAACGAAGAGCCTGGGAGGACGCACGTGACTGGCGGTGGGGTGGGGGTGC
>VYZT01059391.1:0-34487 GCA_013400735.1 Pomatostomus ruficeps | reverse complement strand
TGTTTTGGCTGCTTGACAAAACATCAGCCCCATGTCATTGAGAGCTGGTTAAGAATCCTTAAATTCTCTATGCTGTGAATAGAACTCTTTAGTGATATAGTCATGATAATGACAAGCAACACACCACACCTCAAACAAGGTCAATTACTCCAGGAAAAATATGTCCAACCCAGGAGTCATCTCACATTGTATTATTTCATCCTGTCAAACAGTACCTGCAGGAGTCTAATGCCTACAGTTTCAGGTGCAAATACCATGCTACTGAGGAGTGCTGCTTTGTCAATATAGAAATGCTTTGAGGAGTGAAATTGATGTTGAAATGTGACAAGATTTTGGCAGCACACCTGGTAAACTGTAGAGGGCCCCATCCTGAGAAGCTGTCAGAAAGGTGGAAATTCAGGCTGTTCAGCTTCTAGCATCTTAAACTCGTAGATTACTTGGGTCTTTTAAAAAATGTGTCTGTTCAGCAGCTGAGGAAGAGTTTTTTCTGAGTTTCTAAGCACTGGCTAACTGCCTGAACATCCATTTTACAGGTAAGAACGTAAGTTCCTCTGAAATATCAGTCTAAACCCTCCAAGCTCATGGTTCCTGGCTCACAACACTATGCGATATAACCTACTAACAGTCTGAGCAACCTCAGATCAGGGAATAGGAGTGCTACCTTTCTGAGATTAAATCCACCTGACAGACTGGATAACACTCACAGACCTAGGCAGTCCCATGGATCTATCCCCAGTGAATGAGAGCTTAAAATGACACCACAAAATTCCTTAACTGCATGAAGGAAAAAAATCCAGCAATACAATCCTTTCCACAAACAGTCTGCCTGCACAGTTTCACACAATCCTTTGTTGAACCAGTTACACTGGGTACCTTCTACATGGCCTCTGTATGATGGTGTTTTCCAATGATACTGAAGTTTGAAAATGATCATCTCTTACAAAGTATCCTCCTTTTTCTTTTGATAGTTTTTTATTCTCCAAATGGATAAATTTGCTAAAATAAAATCCTGAATTCATCTAAACTGTATTAGCTTTTAAGCCCTAGATTTCTCACTTTGAAAAGCACTGAAAATATAGTGGGTTGTTTTCAGTTTCTCAGACAGATGTCAACAGGTATGTAAGATTAATGTCTGCTCCAGATGATAAGATGATTTATCTCCGGTGACAGTTTTCTTTTATAAATACTGCAATGTTTCCTTTCAGTTTACTGTTATCTTGACACTGTTAGCTATACTCTGAACAGTTACCAATAATAGTCTTGAGGAACACCTATTAGACACCAGGAGGAAACACTCTTATCAGCTATGCTGTTGAAGCTTTGAACAGGTTTATAGGACTTACTGAGGTAACCCGAAGCTGTGATTGAACTAAAAAATTAGAGCAGGATATAGCTGTATGGTACCAACTAAATTTTGATATTGCTGAAGATCAAGATATGAACATACAAATAAATAATGTTCTTGAATGTTTACTAAATAAATTGTTTGGGACCTGTAAGTCACACATATGTGCAAGACTAATTTTGTTTATGAATCTGTGTATGATTATTGATATTCACCCTTGTCAACATCCCCACATATGTTCCAAAAGTTTACCAGTTTCTCCAAATACTGCTCAGAAAGTGCTCAGATTTTCAGTTCTCATTATCCTTAGGAAACTATCCTTAATAAAAAGTAGATTTGAGTGGGAGAAGTAAAGAAACAGGACAGCAAATGCTAACAATAGCATCAAATAGTTCTGACTGACTCATCTCAAGAAGTTTTATAAAGTGCAGTATAAGGATTTAAAAGTGCATTGCAAAGCATTATATTGAAAGGGAAATTTAAAAATTTATTCCCATTTCTTAAAACCTTGCTCATGAAATGTACATATTTTTTAATGTTTTGATATTTGTTAAGCATATTTCTCAATCACATTTAGGTACCTTGAGATATATCTGAAGTACTTAGCAGCAGGAAGCTGAAAGCTGCAAACAGCAAACCAACCTGAACCCTAATAATACGAAACCACATACCTCAGAGATAATGCTGGAACAGATCTTTCTTTCAGAGATATAAGCCATCACTATCTAGTATCCTAAAGAACAGAGAGCAGAAAAAAGCCTACCTCCAGCAGAAAAACTAGTAATTGTGTCAAGAGTGCAAAAATAGTTTGAACTTTCATTTACTTAATGAAAAAACCACAAACCAATAAACAAATGACACAGGGACAAAAAATGCGCCACCAACAAAAAAACAGCAAAAACCTCACAAAAAGCCCCAAACCCACACTTAAAATGTGAATATCAACAAATTTAGAGCCTCATATTCAAAAAGAGAAGGGAATTTGTACTTAGTTTTAAAAGTACAAAACAATTGCCGTGAAATGATTAAGTACCTGGATGTCTAGACACATCTGTCCTTTCATGCAACTGAATGAAAATTAGGACCAAAGTTTCAATTTCCCTGTCAAAAATAAAATCACAGAAGAATTAAGTTGTTGCTGAAGGGTGTAGAAGAGCTGTCCAAAACTTTTCTGGTATTTCTTTCTGACATCAGAAAGTAACCAGGTCCAGATTATTCAGAAGCAAAGTCCTGCTTTACACTTGCAAAGTCATACCTGGAACTCATGTATCTATGCACTGTGAGTATATATACATACACACACATTTGCTTTTTCATTTTCTAGAAATACCAATTAACTGTTGAGAGTTGGCTTGCTGCTAAGCAAGGTCATTTTTGTCAGCACTGCTGTCCCAGTTTGAGAAAAATCTGGGAGGAAACTTCCTGTAAGGGTGTTTCCTCTAAAGGCAGATTTCAGCCCCTCACCCAGCCAAGGTTCGAAAGGAATTTTCTTGGAGTAAAGTAAGAAAATCCCTGTTTATTTAACAAGCAAGGTACACACAGGCATGGAAAAGAAAATAAATAATGTTAGATAATAAACTTTCTCTGTCGTGGAGAAAGATGGTGGATTTTTAGAATCACTTCTTCCTCTGGTTTAGTTTCTCCCGAAGTCCGTGCCAGGCCGGAGGTTGCTCCCGGTATCTCTGAATATCCCGGTTGCTCTGCCGAATATCTCCCCTGGAGATGGTCTGATTTTTGGATGAGAAAAAAACCAAGCAGAATAGTCCAAAAAGAAGGAGAAACAAAAGCTGCAGTCCCAGAGAAAGGAAAAAAACCCCTTCTTTTCTAGCTAACAGGCCACCAGCTAGTGAGGAATGTAAACTAACTCTATGCTGATAGCACAGTACCTGGAGGAGTTTTAAAACAAACTATGTCAGAGCTTGCTGGCTGTATCCCTTTCCAGCTTAAAGTTACAGGATCCAGTCCTGGGCATAAGCAGACAACAGGGAAATACAGAGCATAAAATCACCCCAGGACAACTGTTCACAAGTCTACCATTTTCCAGAAAAGCTGAGACTTGTTGCTGTACTTCATTAGCCAGATTCTGGATGCTATTATACTCAAGAAGCAAAGTTATATTTGGAGAATCTTTCCTTCTACCACTAACCATATATAAAGTACTTAATTGATCCAATAATCTGACAGCTACTTCTCTGCTCTATGAGTAAGACAAATGCGAAGGAGTTAATATGCTTGAATACTGGTATCTGTTCCATTGAACATTCAGTTATTAAAAATAGCATAGTATTAGTAAGATCCATCTACTGAAATGACCACAGCTTTTGGCGATGGAAATTTTCAGATGCCCTATAGCCCATTGTATTAATTTATAAATAGATCTATTTTAACTCCCAAATAGCAATGTGTCTCCCGAATTCCTTTGCGAGCAAGGAGAGCGGCCACAATAAATGATAAGCAATCTTGTCCTTTAATTGTTTTGATCAAGAGGCATCATTGGTCTCTACATCTCTATCCAGAGCAGAGACCTTTAGGCCTTGGCCCTCTGCTCTTGCAGGGCCCTTACTGTGCAATTTTCTAATATGTATATATATATATATATAGAGTACCTTTGCATGTTGGATTAATTATTCTTATTAATTCTTACAAGTTGCTTTTACTGTGGAATGATAGCAATTACATCAAATAATTTATATATTTCAATGTGAAAATTGCCTTAAATTTTCAAGAGAAATCAGAGCAAATGCAGCCAAATAAAGTGGGGCTAGAGAAACTCATATTGGTTTTATATCATTAAATATACTAGCCAGTTTGTACTTTCCACCACTGCTAAACATTTAAATCTCAATCACAGATGATTTTCATATCCCAGAATTTAGATCCAAGTCAGAAACACAGAGTGAATGAAGTTGACATAGCCCTGTGGACATTGTGTACTCCACTCTCCTATTCAGCCTAGAACAGGTTTCCTAGGATATAGTCCAGGTTTAAATGAATGCTCACCAAAGAGAAAAATCACCCTGTTTTTCATACTGTTTTTGGATCCAGCCACTTGTACAGACTTAATTTTCTTCTTCATCAATGAAACAGGCTGGGCCCAGATCAAAATAGAACAAAAAAATTTCTGAATTTTACATTTATTTGAGATTTATACTTGAACTCCTGTGTTGATGTATAGAATAAACATTTTCAATTTTCAGACATTGTTCATGTGCCAAGTGAATTTTCTGACAGAGTACAAGCACTTCACATAATTGGTGGAGTTTATAAATATTTCTAAAATGACCTGGTAAGGTGGTTTTTTTAAATAAAGCTTTTTAAGGCTTTTCAAACCTTATGTTTGTTCCTACTGCTTTGTAATTTTCATGTAACTCAATTTAAAAAAATAGAGCCTGTCAAAAAAGAGATAGAAAGCATAGAGAAATTCTCCTTCCAAGTTTGTAATCTCTAATACAGTTTATCATGAGGAGCCTGTTAAAAAACGGAGACAAAAAATTATTTACAATTCTCAAGTCTTAGTGAAATGAAAACAAGAAATATGTTTTATACAAAAGCGGTGACAAGAAAGGAAGTTTTTCCCTGCAGGAAATTTAAATGGCTTAAAAAAAAGAATAGAGGGAGAGATTTTGTTCTGTGGCTTTTCTAAATTAGCAGATCTTCTTTCAAAAACAAACCAAAAACCTCTAGAAGGCAGATTTAAGAACTCATGCCTATGACACTGCAGATTGTTAATACAGATTCACATCCAAAATCGGTAAAGGAGTTGTTGCTACAGCTTTCATCCTCAATGTCTCATTGTTAATTCTGGGAAAGGTGAGCTACTTTGGAACCTGTATCCTTCTAGTCCATGAATTTGATAGGAGAGTTCAGTGTCCTGGAAACAGTTATACTGCTACCCAGCTATGGCACTCCCCAGGCAGGCCTGCTAGGCCGAGGGCCTGAAGGAGAGCCACACAAAGAACACACACACAGACGCAGCAGGAGAGAGCAGAAAGAGAGAGGGCAGAACCCTCTGACTTTTATTTATATGTTTTCACACATCACCGTGGATTGGAGGTAGAAATTACCAGCCCTCATAATCCACTGGTCAAAGTATTTGTCAATCATATTTCTCCACCCAGTATACTGGAATTCATAACACAGATACAGTTTAGGAAAACATAGATAATTGCTAAGAAAAACCATGGCCATGTTTATAGAAAGGATTCTAAGAATATCACAAAAGGAAAAACACTGAACACTGCAAAGTCAGGGCAACACCCAGCATCAGGTATTTCTTGCTATAAGACTTGGGAAAGCAGCAACAACAAAAAAAACCCCTCCAAACCCCAAAGAAAAACCCCAAAACAACAAAAACAAAAATAAACAAACAAAATAAAAACAAACAAGGAAAAAACCCAAACAAAAAAAAACCCCAAAACCAAAAAAACCCACCCAACAAGAATGAACAGATTTTGCTTAATCTAGATTACAAAATATTTTTGCCGATCATAGAATCAGAGAATATCCTGAATTGGAAGGAACCCACAAGAATCATCAAAGTCCAACTCCAGACCCTGCACAGGGCTGCCCCAAGAATCACACTATGCACTCAGAGTGACTGAGATATACTGCTTAAATTTATTTTTGAAGGAGGGAACTCAGTAATGGTGTTATATGCAAAACAAAGTGACAATAATTTCTGTGGAGAAAAGAAGATATGACTGAAACTAAAGCAGAATTGGATGAGACAAAGAAGGCAATGATGGTGTGGTGAATTAAACAGATTACCCATAAATAAGAGGAAAATAATGATAAAAATAGATTGCAATGGTTCCCTAGAATATAGTGCGTCAAGCAATTTCCACACAATATGTGGACTGAAAACAAAGAAAGTTGTAATTATGTCCTGGGCATAATAAGCTTTTGCTGAATACTCTAGGAAATATTCAGGTACTGGAGATATTAAAATCTCTACCTTCAACTTCAGCCTCAGGAGAGGAAAGCAAAAATTCAGGGGGAACAGAAGTTCTCAGCTGATTCTTATGAATGTAGTGGGGGCAAATGGAGCTAGAAAACCATGGTTGTAATTTCATCTTGGATTTACAGTTTGGGGAAAGTTAGTGAATGGGGAGTACTCAATTTGTTCAATTCCTAAACCTAGAGGTAATTGAAAATAGGTTTTTTTTCTGATAGGCTGTTCACAACATCTCAAATATAACCTTAACCTGGTTCCTTTCCAAGAGCTTCTTTCCAAACATGTCTTGCCCATCCTCACAGTCCAGTCTTTACATTTGCCTCCCGTTGGTTTGTTTGAAGAACTGTAGTAATTTCAGCAATTGATGAAATGAATCTGTAGCAGCTGATTCTGAGAGCCATTAATTCGAGATGTGTCCCGTCCGGCTGTAAAATGCTGCAATATTATATCTGAGAACTGTTTATTGAGAAAGAAGCGTTAAGTGTTCCTACTGAAGGGGGATAGAAAAGGGAGCAAAAAGAGAGACAGAAACAGAACACAGGGCCAGTGTTACCGCAAGCACCCCGGGGCGCTCTGTCAGCGCCTGCGGGGCAGATGGAGCCAGTGCAGCACCGCGATGGGTCTGCGCGGCTCCCGTGGCGGGCTGGGCGCGACTTCCAAGCGGCTCCGGCCGCGTCTCTTCCATCAGCGAGGGACAGGCTGCTGTGGCTACGGGACACTCGGCGAGCAGCCGCGGGCTGGCTGCTGGGGCTGGGGCAGGCGGTGTCTGCTCCGTCGGGGAAACAGCGGAGCACCGCGCTGTCACTGCAATGAGCTGCCTCGGGGAAGCGGCACAGCAGGGCAGGACAGGTGCGGACAGGGAAGCAGGACTGCAGGGAGGAAAAGGTGAGGGGGAGGGAAGATCAAGCTGACCCTCTCGGTGAGTCCCTGCTCCCTCCATGAAACCTAACGAAAAATGGCCCTGGTTGTGTCACAGTTAACTGGTTTTATGTGCTAAGGCTTCTCCCATAGCCCGATTTCCCAGGCATTTTTCCCAGGCATTTTTTCCAGGCATCCGGGGCTCTGCCCTGCTGGCAAGTGGGGGGTCGCTCACAGCCTGATCGTGGAAGCTTTCTCTCCCCGATCCCCCTTGCCAGGCGAAGTCTCCCTGGGAACAGGGTTGCCAGCACACGTACAGCCCCTATAGGAATCACTCACCTCATGCACAACATATGTTGAAGCATAAATAAAAATCGGTCCCTCTCAAGGTGTAAGAAACATTTTATAACCACAGAGACTGAAATCCAAAGGATGCAATTCAACATCTTAAGTAAAAGAATAAAAACAAGCATAAAATTTAAAGCACTTATCTAGAACCCATAGATAAAGAGATCTCTAAGAAATAGCGCTTATTAATTTGTTTCAGTGTGATGAATTGCCTTTAATATTAGAAAAAGCATGACATAAGTAGTAGTTTTTATGTAATTTAGTCAAAACAGGGCAAAACAACTTATAAACTTTTACAACACAAATACAGATACTATAATATAGAGAAAGAGATATAAACATATAGATACTTCTAATTAAGGGAAAAGAAAGTATGAACTTATAGAGTGGTTGCATACCAATAATATAGTTAATATGCAATAATACCTTTCCCTTCCAGTGTCACAATGGCTTCACCCTGTTAATGGAGTAGAATCTTAGAGTTGTAGAGTCACAGTGTAATTTGTGTTGAAAGGGACCTTAAAGGACATCTAGCTCCTATAATCTAAAATTTTGTGAAATGCAATACTTTCTCGGTCTTTTGATGCAGAATATAGTGCCTAAATACACCATCTCTATGAGAATAGCAGATATATACACCTGTCCATCAGAAGAAAAATGCTTCTGAATAAGAGCCACATAATTAGTGTGGCTTTCATTCACAAAGAAGGCAGTAGGTAGCTCACAATCCTAGATTTTCTTTCCATGCTCTGCATCTGATTCAGCACATTCTAGCTCTAACTGGTGCCACAACCTAGAAAGCAACACGTCAGGGTTTATGTGCTCAGTGCAATACTGTCTAGTGAAGAGTAGGGGAGGGATGAGGCCCAGCTGGCTTTATTTTTGACAATGAAAGTGAGACCTTAGGTGAACTAGTAGAGAAATCTAATAAAAAATACTTTCACATTTCACTTCTAAGGAAAGAATGAGAGAAATATTTAACCTGGAATAGAGTCTCAGTTCTTCTCTTTCATTAACTATTGACTCAAAATGCAATCAGCAGCTGATAAGAAGCTGGCTGCATTTTGTCAGCAGCACTGTGTGTTATCCTGAAAGACAGAGCTAGTTACTAAAAGCTGAATCACGTATCCCTGTGTTCTTTTACAAAGGGCTACTTTTTAAAGGTCATTTTTAGTTTCTAGCTTGTCATGCCTCGTTTAACCCAGGAAACATGAGCAGAGGAACAGGTCCTGGACGTTAAAACTTAATTTCTGAAAAAACTCAGCTGCTGCTTCACATAATGGAATCAGTCCTAGCAGGCAATAGGGTTAAGTTTTATATTGGGCTGCTCATTTCTCACTTTTGCACTGGGATATTGAAATGAAAATTGCAATCATACTTTGCCTGCATGTGTGTAAGCAGTACTTTCTCAAAAATGTGATAATATGAAGTACCATAGAAGTACCACTCCTTAAACTCTTCAATAAGTCAAACCTGTGCAAACCTTCCTATTCAAGAAACGTCCCAGTTCTGCAGCTCAGTTTAAATAATGGCTGCTTTTGCCTCCTTACTGTAAATAGGTCACTGTTTAAAAACACACCATTTTAATATAAATTATATATACCTTTGATTATTTTTGGAATGTAAACTCTTCGTCTGAAAGCCTCTTTGGATGGATGGTGTGTTTTCAATATCCAGATCATGAACAAAGCCTTGTGGAGTTAACAAAATTTACCTATTGATAGGAAGAATTAGAATTATTACAGGTGACAGCAACTTTAACTAGATACAATAAAGAAAGGAAGAGCCAGTGCAGTAAGGAGCATAGCAAACTATACTGACTTTCTCTACAAATACAGAGGAGGAGAAGGATCTGGAAACTCTTGATAAATGTTAAAGTATCATACAGAGTAATTAACAATGGTAAAACTAGAATGCATAGAAAAATTAGCATAATTGCATCTAATTTATACTTAATACAATGTAAGGGATTAGTGAAGGTAACTTACAATACTGTATGCCATTTTGGTCACCTGATTAGAGAGGAACAAACAGTTCAATGCAACTAAAATGAGAGAAACTTAGCACTATTCAAAGTAGTTGCATAAGAGTTTCCAAATTTTGAAAAAGAAAATGAGGTTTTGAACCAGGAGACAAATATTTTCAAGTAAATAGAAATAGCCCCTCTGGTATAGAGGTGTTAAACAAAAAAAAGGACTGCACTGAATAAGAAAATAGGCAATGGACCAATTACTCTTGAAACTTGGGCTGACTTTCTATGAACAGAAATTGAACAGATATTCTAGAATAGAGAAGGCCAAGTTAGGAACTGTTCTTGGCTTTAGATTTGGATCTCAGTAATTCAACAACACTTGACAATTATTATGAGGCTACAGCTAAATTTTAAGGAAAAGCAATAACATGACAGATGTCATAATACTTTGTACTTGTGCAGTCGTTTGGGTTATATTCATTTGTGGAACATCTGTAACAAAAATTATGCCCCTGCATTGCTTTTTGTGGCAAGTTCATTTCTTTCACTACTGTTGTAGTCTATCAGACAGAAATGTTCTGTATGGTTCATGGCTTAAACATTGTTATGAAGGAGTTTTGCCCATTATGGCAAAACTATATAAAAAAGCTGTGACCACTGAAACCCACCCCTCCCTGATGATGCCTCCTGAGGGGAACTTTGGACTGTGAGTTAAGTCACTTAAGGGAACTTGAGATAAGATAAAGGTGACACTGGTTTAATTATCTAAGGTGTTGGGAGAAGAATGTATCCACAAGAAATCCAAACCCAGCAGCTGTCCTGAAAATCACTTCTGTTTGAGTTCACCCTGAAGAAGGCCACAGCCCACAGGCTTATCTGCCGAGGCCATGTTTGCACAAAATCCCCCACTACCAAGGTGGTAGGAGAAGAGTTTTGGTTGTGTGGCATAACCTCTGGTCATAGGGAGTGAACACCCGTCCTCCCTTTCACAAAGTGGATCAGGTCTAAACCTCACCCTCCCAAAGAAGACCTCATCCATGGAGCATTCACATGAGAGGCACCTGGGAGGTATCAAAATCCATCAAAGTCCCCTGAATCACTTCCCACACTCATTCCTGAGGACCTGCACCAGAAGACTGCAGATGATGCAATGGGATGCAATACACCCAGAGTCTACTGCAAGAGACAGTGTCAGACTTGCCCTGCCCCCACCTTCCTGTCGAGGTATCTGGTGTTCCCACCTGGCCTGAACATATATTAATCCATTGGACTCTATGTTTTTCATGTGACCCTCACCACTAAGAAGACCAGCTGGAGAGGATCATCGGGAAGCTGGTGGGATCCATAGAGTGGTGATATTTTCTACTTAATCTATCTCTCTCACTGTCTTTCTCTCTCTCCACTTCTTTTTATTTCTATTTTTTCTCTTTCTCTCTCTCTCTCTCTGTCTCCATCTCTCTCTCTCATTTACTGTTAAATAAAATCCATACTATTGACTTTGGCATATGGTCTTGTTTGTACCTTAATTGGGGCAGAGGCATCATTGCAATAATTTTTCATAACCAGATCATAGCCCTGTCACATGGTACTGTACTTTTCAAATCATATATTCTACATACGTGACTCAAATATCTTATTGGTAGATTCTCCCTGCATCCTGATTTCTCTATATGCTTCTTTCCATACTAGAATATCTGAATTCTGAACCTTTAACTCTTCAATCGTTTTTAGATTTTTTTTTCATTCTTGTTCTTACTGTAATCAAAGAAAAGCTTTCATTTTTCTATAGATAAATGCAGTCTCTAATAGTAAGCATTCACCAAGCATTTATGGATAGATTCCTGAAGTTAACGCAGCAAGCTAATTAAATCAATTTATGTTTTCAAACGATTGTTTAGATCACATGGAATAAAACTAATCTGAAAATCTTCTTTTGTATGAAGTAAAAATTGGGGTTTTTTTAATTTTCATAGAAGGTACTGAGAGCTAAAATAAGGTTTAACTCCTATGAAAGTAAATATATTCCTTCTGTCTGTTAAAATAGTTAAGTACTATCCAGTGTGTATACTTTTACAGTTTCATAAGTTTTCAGAAAACACTAGGACTTCAGTAAGCAGGGTAAGAACATATATGGTACTGTTTCCCACATGATACTCAGAGAGAAGCTGCTGATGTATGGGCTGGATGAGCAGACAATGAGGCGGTGTGAGGAGCAATTTAGTTTTGATTTGTCTCAACACGGGTTGTCAGAGGCATGTGGGGAAGGGGCTCCACATGTGCCACTTGCAGGAAGCAACTAGAAGAAGATGGGAGAAAGCCTTGTCTCTGGGGAGACTTTGCCTGGCAACCATTTCACACCTCACATGGGACAGGCAGTCAGCACGAGACCACCAGGGACACTGTGTCCTCTGGAGAGGTTCTCCCATCAGATGGCAAAAGGTCTCCACAAATGGACTGCAGTGGAATGTTGGACTGGGCCAATAGTCTTCTGTTAGCAGGCAGATTTTGGGAGGGATCAGGGGGCATAAAAAGTAACTTCACCACAAGTTCTTGGGGGCTTTTGAGTGGGTTTTTTTTTGAGAGTTGCTTTCTGGCTTTGGGCTTTTTGAGTCTGGGAGCCTTTTAGGTCTTGTGTTTCTTGCTTTGGCTCCAGCCTGCTGAGGGCTCGCTCACTCCTTTGATCTGGCCCTAGCCTGTCTTTTGTCCTTTTTTTGCCCTGGCCCCAGCCTGCCTTTTGGCTCTCCTACCCTTGCTGGCTTTTGCTGGCCAACATCCTGTCTGCTTTGTCCCTGTGTCCCTGCCTGAGCCACTTGTGTTCAGCCCTGCCTGCCTCCGATCTAGCCTACTGCCACAATCCCTGTCATGACCCTGTCCAGAGTTCTGCACCTCCTGCCCAAATGCCCACTCACCTCATGTCCGGTCGCCCGTCACTGGTGGAAGCCATCCACAAGCAGGCAGCATGCACGCCCCCATCATGTGGATGTCCACGGCACACCCTCACCTTTGGTGGTAACACCCTCTTTTTCTCTCTATCTCCACACTCTCTCTCTCTCTCCCTCTCTCCCCCTGCCTCACCCCATTCCTTTTCCATTTTCCTTCCTCCTTCTATGTCTCTTCTAGTCTTCTTTAGTGGGGTAACTCTGTTTTATTTTGCTTTTTTTCATTACCAGTAAACAGTTCTCAGATACAAGGTTGTCTCGTTTGTCTTAATTTTGTTCCTGACCATCTACTTTTAAAAGAACTTCTCACAGTTCCCCACAGTGGAACACAACAGGTGGATTGAAAACTGACTAAACAGCTGGTTGCTGAAGGTGATGATCAGCTCCA
The DNA here is from genome assembly GCA_013400735.1 of Pomatostomus ruficeps. NCBI lineage: Eukaryota > Metazoa > Chordata > Aves > Passeriformes > Timaliidae > Pomatostomus > Pomatostomus ruficeps. The sequence goes on along the minus strand of VYZT01059391.1, from coordinate 21,683 downwards.
AGTCTAGTTGAGAGTCAGTGACTAGTGATGTGCTCACTAGGCCAGTACTGAGTCCAGTCCTTTTCAATACCTTCAGTAATAAGATGGATGATGGGGCAGAGCATACCTTCAGCAAGATGTCTTATGACACCAGACTAGTAAGTGTGGCTGATAGAGTAGAAGGTTGTTCTGCCATCCAGAGAGACCTTAACCGTCTGGAGAGGCAGGAAGCCTATGAACTTCAGCAAGGGATGAGCAAAGCCTTGGGAAGAACAACCCCAGACACAAACGTATGCTAGGCACTTACCCAGCTTGAAAAAAGCTTTACAGAAAAGGGTCTGGGAATTCTGGTGGACACCAGGGTGGAGATGAGCCTTCAACCTGCCCTTCCTGCAAAGGAGGTGCATAGTATACTGGGTTCTCACTTAATGAGACACAATTTGATTAAAGATAGTGCCAACATGGACTTAGGAAAGCAAGAGTCTTTGCAATAAATCTTACTGAACCTTCTGAAAGGCAGGGTGAAAACTGAGGACATAATTTACCAACACTTCAAGAAGGCTTTCAATGCAACATAACACAAAAAAGATTGATCTTCAAGGTAAGCAGATCTGATGTGAAGAAGCAAAATATCTGAGTACAAAACTGATTGAGGATTGAAAGCAAATAGTCCTGAAGAGTAAAAACACATGAGAATTTATTGGCAACAGTTACAAGTCAACTGACACAATATTGCGGGCTTAATTTTGTGTCTGATCCAGAAATTAAAAATAATTGAGCAAAAATACAGAAAATGAACATGATATAATATTAAAAAGTAAACTCCACGAGCTCTAATAAATAGAACAGAACAAAATCTATTGCAACAGATAACACCTAATGCAGTTTTGTCTGAGCAGTAATGAAAGTGCACCATGTCAATATATGTACACATATATGTACACACTTGTGTAGATATACATAAAACTCTGTGTTGTATATGTTACTTTCCTCACTGCATGTTTTTTCTATCATCAATTTATTTGAAGTGACAGTTTTCAGAACTCAATTCTTAGTCTGGCTATGTTCATTCACAGAGACAACAAGGGATATATTTTATTCTTTCCCTCCATGGCAGTGTGCATTCCACAGATTTTTTAGCATTACCCTGAAAGTTCTGTATATGGCAAAGATCCACCTTGCCCCTATGTTACCAGTTTTCTCAGTGCTTATATAAACTCTGGGTAAGATTTTACGTTTTGCTGGCAGGCAAGGAAAGTAATTCCCCCAAATTTTCTCAGGCCGTCTGAATGCCTCATATTTCTTTTGGAATCCTGTTGCAAATGGATTTTGGGGTGCACATCATGAGAATGCTATAGCAGTTAAGGGGTATATCTACTCAGGTAGCAAATATTTCCTCCTGTTCAAAATGCTGTTACTTGAGTGGTTATTACCATAAACAACCAATAACTGCCCTTATCTAAAGTATCATATTAAAAATTGGCCCATTTTTCCTCACAAATGTAAGCCCAGAATATCCTATTGGCGAAACAACAAGCATCACCCATCCTTACTAATAAGAAAGCAAGAAAAATGCATTAAATGTACAAGTATTATTCATTAGTTCTTATACTGCCATTGCACCTTAAATGATGAAATTTAACATATTTTAATTTAACCAATTAATATATCATGCCAAAGTTCCTCTCATGTCTCCAGTAATCCAAGAAAATTACCATTCATGTATTCAGTTGTATCTTATATACATGTGTATGCATATACACTTTTTCTTTTTGCAAAAATATGAGGTTCCATAGAATTCCTTCTTGTATTATTATATTTTTCTCCTCTACTGTATACTAGACTTGGTAAGCACTTTGGCAAAACTTCCTCTGAACTTCGAGAAGAAAATGTGCTGCACTTTCAGAAATGTCTATGATTTTCTAGTTACACTTTGGCTTTCTTTTATGTATTCTACTTTATTTCAGTAACAGCCAAATTCTGTCATGTAGTTATGTAATCTCTCATCTCTTTTAGTGGAAACTGATTGCTTTTTCTTTTCTCTCTCATCTCATAAATAACTTCATATGCTAGCCACAGGAGGTAAAGCCATTAGCCTTAATCAATCCTTGTTGATTAATCTGTTATAACTTTCTCTGCAAGTTATGTGAACAAGTAAAACATAATAAATCAACAAAAGAATGCAATGCATTATGAAACAAGGTATTTACATTCAAATGTTATTTTAAGCATTGCAATTGCTGAACTGCAAATATGTGGAGAATTTGAGGAGGACCATTTACGTCGCTGGACAAACAGGAAAAAGAATGATGTTAGGAAGTTTATGCATCATGATAATATTGAAGCATTGTTTAAAAATTCAGATTCATTTCTTCAGTTTATTATTAATGTGAGTCTGCATTTTATCATTCAAGAGAATCTTTCCAGCATGCCTGCTTGCCTAACTGATAGCTAACCACTGATCTAGCAAGAGGTGAAACTCCCTTCTTTTCTCACATGAGTCAACATGTGTCTTTCAAAATAAGGTGCTCCCAGCTATGCAAACATTCATTTCATGCCGAAACACATATATCAGCTAAGATGCTTTCTACAAATGTCTGTTCAGAAGAAATGCCTTTAGCTCGTCATTCACTTTTCATTGACAGTAGACATGACAATAGCCACCTTAAGAGTCATTATTTTTCTTCTAAAGGTATAAGACAATTCAGTACAAAAATAGGATGTAGTTTTTCTATACTGATCTACAAAATTCTGTTCCTCAATCTCTGTTTACATTTGCATAGTATAGGAAGGTTGATACAGGCGGTGTTAAGGCTATTAATAATGCAACAAATCATACACAATCAGAAAGTGTCTGGCTGCTCAGTGACATTAACAAGACAATTCAAAGAGGATGATCCTCACCCTTCTTTGCTTGAACTCCTGCCTTGACCTCATCCTTGAGGAGTTGTCTGATTCACTGGGCTGGAGACGCCCTCAGGCCCTCAGCTGTCCCTCTGGCCTGTCCAGATCCATGGTTTCCCTACGGGAAACCCCCACTCATCCCACTGGCCTTGTCTCAAGGAAGAAGCTGGTCTGCTTTGGAACACAACAAAAATGCAATCTTAAACACAAACATGTTGACTGCTTATGTACTGACACTTAATCTATTCATAAGCCTTTCTTCATGTGCTCTTTGGCACATGCCCTACTAAATTCTTCTAAGTATCAATAAATTCATCCTCCTTATAGAGATATCATATCACATGATATGACATACTGATATTCACACATATGGATAAAGAAACAAAATTTGGCCAGAGCTGAGGGCTTATAGTTCATATCCATGTCCTCAAAACCAAGGCACTACTACCCTTGCTTCTTTGAAAAACAGAACTTTACCAGAAATTTGCATATTCACACACTTTTATCTAAATGTTTACATCTGGGCACCATATCTACCTACTTTCTGACTGTGCTGGGGAGTTCTGTGCTTAAGCCCTACCAGAAATCAAAATGTGTCATGTTTCTATATTCCTGAAAATCCTATCTAACAATCTCACATCCCCTAAAATATATTGTGAAGACATGGAGAGCTCCCGCCACACAACCCACAGTCAGCCAGGACCTGTACTTCACCCAAGATTGAAGGAAAACTATGGTATAAATTCCAGCTATCCCTAAAGCAACATGAATGAAAATGTCTCAATTCCCAAGATAATGCCATAATTCAATAAACATGTATTATTGAGTTCATCTTTCTCAAATCTGTCCTTGTTTGGTTAGTTCTCATGCATGAATAAAAACTATTATTTGGTTTTGAACAATATTAAAAATTGAGGATAACAAATTGAACAATTCCCTTTGCGGAACTGACAAGAAGTGATTTGTCTAAAACCACTCAGAAAAACCTATACCTTTTTAAAAATAAAGTAAGATCCTCTGAATAACATAGCAGAAAATTCTTTCTCTTGACTTAATTTCTAGCTGCTGGGAGAAGCAATCATTTTATATTTATGAAACTACTCACAGAAAATTTCATTCACAGTAGCCTTCATCTTTCACTTGTTTAAGTGCCTTTTCTCATCTGCTGTGAATGAAATGAAAGTATTCTCTCTTCTTCCATTTTGTCTCATTTGAAGGCAAGTAAATCTTCAGTCTTTCAGTTCACACTCAAAAGCAATTCCCTTGGTAGAAGACAACACCTCTGATGGCAAGGTCATTTGCTTGTCCTTGTATTATTTTAGAATTGTTTCCTCTAAGGCAATTTTTTCTTTTATGAATTTTATAATTAAATTCAATTTCTTCCTTATTAGGTTCTTAATTTCAGCCACAGTATAAACCATACATGGCTAAGAGTTTCTGTAAAGAGCTCTTATATGTATTTTATATCACTGAGCTTTTTTTTTCATACTGCTGCTTTCTGGTTTTAACAGATAGTGACAAAAAGATTTCTGAATTGCTGGAGCACTAAGAATTCTTTTCTTTATTTAAAGGGGAAAAAATCATAAGAATAGTTCATCCATACCCAACCTCATTGTCAGAAACTGAATGCTATAATTTATGGCTTAAACATCGTCATGAAGGACTTTTTTGTATTGTAGCAAAACAGTGCAAAAGCTGCAGAGAAAATCACCAAAACCTAAATGAGGCCCTGGACTGCTTGTTGATGAAGATAAGACTCAGTGGCAAAGAATACATTCACAGAGGGATCAAGCTTAGCACATTCGGGGTGGAGACCACAGCTTAGCGTCTATCAGCTGCCATGCTCGCACATACCCTCTCACCAAATGGTGAGGGAGGGGAATGAGGTTTGGGGCGTGTAGTGTAAGAGCCTCTGGTGAGAGGCAGTGAATGCCCATCCTCCGCTGTGCAGACCAGCCCAGCTGTGGGGCCCCTTCACCCTGGAAAGAACTGCATCCATGTGAGGGACAGCACAGGGGTGTCATGGCCCATCAAAGGCCCCCTCAAAGGTGTCCCCAGACCCTACCCCAGAGCACTGCAGATGATGCAACAGATCCGCAGTCTTGCAAGGGACAGTGTCAAACTTGCCGTCCCAGGGGAGGTACCTGGGTGTTACCACCTGCCCTAAAATGTATATTAATCCAGTGGATTCTATACTTTTCACTGTGGGAGACCCGCATCACCAAGAAGACCAGATTGGGGGGGGACAATGAGACATCATTGGGACCCTTGGAAGGGTGATATGTTTCTACTTGACCCTTGTCACTCTCTCCCTGTCCCAGCACCCCCCAATGCACACCTTTTTCATATATTTAATAAGAGATATTATTAATTGGTCCCTATTTAGTGTCCATCTGATTTGATTGTCATCAGATCAAGATGCCCTGTTTGCCTCTGTTACATACAGTGCAATAAAAAGGCTATTACAGACACAATCATGCCTGTGTTTATCAGGGTACTTGGTAGTTTTAGAAATTGGTAGTGGATAATATTATATAAATTCTTAGTTATGAAAGATTGAACCAGTTTTATTTAATATATTAAAAAATTATCCATTTAATTAAAAAAAAAAAACCAGTCTGTCAATATAAATATATTTCAAATTTACTTGATCTGGTCTTGACAGAAAATAGGGCCTTCAAATTTGATCATATTTCACTTTTGGTAGACAGAAGAAGTGTTCCTGTAACAGCAAAATTGAGTGTAGGAATGTCCAAACAGATTATCAAACCAACTAACAGTTCAGTCTTTTTCCTGCTAATTTTGTAAGTGGTTTGTTGCGGTGTGCTATGGCCAGGTTTCAGTTTCTACCATGGCCAGGCACTGCCATCTGCCCCCTTGCTCCCCTGGTATTTGGTTTCTCCCCCAGGAAGGCTCTGTAATGCATGTTCATCCATTTTCACTATTGTATCATGTGTAAATAGTCATGACACATTCATTTATTAAATTTATCTTTCCTCTTCTAATGAACATTTTATAGAGTTTAGCAATATCTCTTGCTTTTCAATAATCCCAATGTCAAAATTGTACTTGGGATGCTATTTTCTCTGCAATAATCAAAATACTGAAGTTGAAAAGCAGCATTATCACACTACAAAATAGCAAAAAACAAGAAATGTAAGAAATACAAGGTGCTTATAACTATACTTCCTTCTCTGTAAGGATTAACTCTATGCTCAGAGGAATTTTTTGCCAGCTTGTGACTGCATAATAGCATGCAATTTATATGTCTTTCTCTTATTAGAAAAATGCATTATTACAGTGAATTTTGTACTTTTAATAAAAAAATGAAATTAACAAAATAAAGCAACTCAGTTGTTCTTGGTGCTTTTCATGCAAATATAAAAGAAATATAGATTCATAACTTAATTCTATATACTTGGTATTTCCTCCCCTGTCTTCTTGCTGACATACCAGCTAAAGAGTCAATATTTAAAGGATTTCACTACAATAATCAAATCCAGGAAAATACCATGGCACCAGTTTACACAAAAGTTAAGTAAGTCATGGTAATTGTAAAGTCTCCATAACATCAGTCTTCTATGAAGGAAGAGGAACAGAGAGAAATAAGCCAAATAATAGAAATGGTTTATTGGATTTTCTAATCTAATTAAAAAATTTACTTTTCACCTGGACTCCACAAATCATTTAAGGAAAAATATTAATATTTAATAATTGACTTATTTAGTTAATCTAACTTCTTGTATGATAATAACTTCAGATATCAAACCTTACACATGAGATAAATTAATAATTTTTTAGTAAAAATAACTTAAGCCTATAGTAATATGGAATGACCATATTGCTGCTTGAGACTTATCAAAAAGATTGAAAACATTCTAATTTCTACAGTACCCTGAGCAAATATATAAAAACAAACTTTCAAGATTCATCACGTGTATTCTTTGGGCTTTTGACAAAGCAATGTCTGCATACAGCTACATATCATCCTCTTACAGGATCACAGTGAAGACATTATCTGATGGCTTTATTTTCCCTTTCTTTCCTTGAAAATACCAGTTGTAACAGTGCAATACTTCTGGCTTTACTATAACTCTAAAACTCTTCATAACCTGCTGAAAGACTTTTGCTGGACCTGTTCCGATTTTTAGCTTCACTGACAATATCTCAACAAAGCACAGATACTGAATTAATTATTTTCAAGACTGGTTGGAATTAAATGGATCCCAGAAAATATTTGTATTTAGATCAAACTATATATATCTCAGATTATTCCATCAAAATATTTTCAGCTCTATATTCTTCCTGTGAAAACAGACGTATTAGTCATGAATTATAATCATTCACATTACAGGTTCTGAAAACTTGCTTCATAATACCTTAATACTATGGATAATTTAAATAATGGCTTAATGTTAGGTACTATTACTCACTGGTTTCTATATAGTTTTAATACTTATGTCCAGTAACCAGGCAATTTTTTAAAAATTATATTCAAATAAATGAATTGAAAATAAATTACACATCGAGGATATCAAACAACATCTGGTACAGTATCTAAGAGAAATTGCACATGTTTCAATCTATCATCAAGCTCTTGAAATAACCTTCTTTTCAAGACAATTTTTATGTGGGCAACGTTGTTCAGTTCTGGTGATAAAAAACCAATCTGTCCATGATATGTCCATTTTGACCTGTCCTCCAAAAAAAAAGTTCACGATCAACAAACTAAGATTGTCCTCTGCAGTTCTGTAAAATATAAGCATTATTAATTTCTGACTTACAGGTATAGATAGAACACTATTCTGCTTGTGGATTGAATCTAGGATTTAAGCTGTTAAAATCAAAGTTGAAAACACATTTAAGGCTAAATTAAAAAAAAGACTTTTCATATCTTATGCTTTAGAAGACTTCAACTCCAAGAGTCCAGTTCAATCACATACAAACCTAGAATATATAAATATCAAGTTTGCTTTTATGCTTTTGCAAACATATCCTGCAGCCTTTTTTTCCATCTTTCATATAAGTGAATGAGAAGCAGAATCCAAACCTTTTTTTTTCCTCATATCCATCTGTTTTACATTCTTCTAGAGCAACAAAAAATTTGCAGCAGAGAATTTCCTCATCTGGTCTTTTCAACAGTAGGACTTAACTTGTTTTAACTTTCAAAAGTCATCTCTCCATGCACAAGATTGAACCAGCGGTCCTCCCCCCGTGTGGAAAACATAACGATTCATCATTACCTGCCTTTTACTGTTCTCTGTAGTCAGAAAATTTACAACACTTCTGTTGCATTCTTACAGTTCTGTCTTTCTAAGGTTCTTATGGGGGTTTTGTTATTGTTCTTTCAAAAGCACAAATGATATAAACTTCATCATCATAATCAATCTATAGATATATAGATATAATAAACAACTGTGAATGACTACCTGACAGGCATAATTTTTAAAGTGTTTAATTTTCCTGGGCATTCATCATATAACCAGCAGATAACACAGCTATATAGAAAACAATATTGTCTCCCATTCAACTATGGAGTACCATAATAATGTAGATGACCTATTTAAAAGGGTTTTTTGGATGTATTTTCATGAATAGATGAAAATTTTAATTATTATACTGATTAGATAATAAAGACATTTTTAAATAGATATTTCATCAACAGGAATTTAATCAGAAAATATAAACAAACATTTAATCAAACTATGTATTAGTTAAAATATTCCATGAAATGGTATTTAGTGCTCTAGTAAGCATTGAAAAGCACATTTAGAAACCAATAAACTGAATTAAAATGTTATTAGATGCAGTATTTCGTGCCAAAGGAAAACAACTTTCAGATGATTGTTCACTCTAGGTAGATGATGAACTGACATCATGAAAACACTACACTAAGGGAAAACCCTTCAGTTCTACCAAGGACCTAAAAAATATTTCTGTTAAAGTCCACATTTTACACTTTCATAAGAAGGGGTATTCTAAGAAATCTCTGTGTTGCTATATGGTAAATGTAGGCTTTATTGTTTGCAATGTGTACAGAGAAGATTTACCAAGGAATCCTGTCTATTCTCTTTCATTTCTAAAAGTCCCACATGCTCTATTCCTTGCTGCCTCAGAATATATGTTGCATAGCTTCTTAAGACAGAGAAGGAGCTTGGGGGAAAATAGTAAAAGTTTTCAAGAGGAAATAGGTAATTTTATGGAAAATGCTGGCATGACTCAAGCAATATCATGTTCTTTTATTAATCTGCTCTTACTTGCTAAGCACTGTGCAGAGAATGCACAGAGTTAAATGCATTTCAAGAGCAGTAATATGGAAGTGGTTGCGGATTGCAGAGAAAGATCTTTGGTGTGAGGGGAGATTTACAGTTGTTGAAACAAATTTCAGCTCTGTAAGGTGTCACCCAGCATTAAGTTTGAAGGTATTTCACAGGCAGGTAATAATAGTACCTTGGAGGGGGAAGGCAGGGGATGGTGTGCAGGGGTCTAATCGGGCCAAAACAGCTACATAAATAGAATGTAATAAGAGCTGGACTTTTTTCATTCCAATTATAAGCACACAGCTAACAAAAAGTTCAGTCCTAAGCTATTTACATAGGTTTAATTACATTACAATCAAAGGCAGTTAGCGGTTTAGGACTTGGACCCCTGCCGTTTGGTAATTAGCACTTTGCAATATCCTGCCAAAAAAAAAGGTCTCTGGTAGCCTGAAAGAGGCAGTTGTCTGAGCAGTGCCTCCACCTTATGATACAGCCCTAAAGGGGCTGGAATTGCACTGGATGACCCACATAGGACCAAGCCAGGAGCAAGAGAAGGAACACAACTGGAGCTCCTTCCATACTCTCAGCTTTGCAAACACACATTGCATGTTCTGTAATGTGGCCAACACACAGAGTGCTATAATATTGTCTGCTAGCCTCTGTCTGTGTTTCTCCTGAAATTTAGGCTGTCTGAATTCCTGCACACCTGAAAAAGAGGAGGTGAGCTTTATTCTATGAGGCTTTTAAGTATGTTCTTCCACTTGGCTAAATGTATAGCCACCTAAATTCACATAATACAGTTCTAAGCAGAAAGTTGCCAAAATACACAAAACAGCTGAGAAGATAGAAATGTGTTTTAAATACAACCACTGAGAGTCATGAGTTAATCTCAGATTATGTCAACAATCAAGTTCCAGGACAATATTCTTATTTTATTGAATTGGCGTAACCTTGAATATAATATTCTCAAGCAATTTTGTGTAATTTTTATTGCAGAAGAAAATCACTTCTTTGTCTTGATGTTGAGCTTTTCAAATTTTGAAAGCAAGCTAATACAATATCACTAATGATTAAATGATACAGCACTTATCAAAGTAAGTCCCAAAGTTTATGTTTTTAGCAAGTGTATTTATTTTATTATATTTAACACATAATGCAGAAGTGGCCAGTTTCCAATGACAAATTAAATAATGCTTATTTAATCCATGAAAATATGATAAATTTAAATCAGTCTTTTTTGAAAAAGGTGCTAATAAAAATACATTTTTATTAACATGCCAAAAATCATCATTTCAAAATATAGTGAATTTCCTTTTTCTGAAAATGGCAACTAATGACCTCTTGAGGATTTCTCCTTTTGCTAGGCCTACCTGAAGAGTAGTCATGTACTTAACTAGAGATAAAACCCCTTGAAACCCCAATATTATTTCTGTTTAGAATTATCTGATGCTGCACTATAAAACTACATCTTCTATATCTAGGAAATCTGGTTCTAAGGTTTTCTTTCTTGTTGTTGTCCAGAAGAAACACCTTTTTACCAGCTAAGATAGATACAGGAAGTATCCATATCCAATTCCTTTTCAGAGTAATTGTTATCCTGAAAGAGAGGGGAAATTGCTAAGTAGTTAGTTTTATTTTCTTTTTTCTTTTTTCTTTCATATATTATTTGAATATCGGTATAGTGCCTCAGGCTTTTTGAATATTTCCATTGTCTTTTGCCATTTTACTCTCTGGTGATCCGCATTCTTTTAAAATTAATTAGACTGTGAAATAAGATGTTTCTATCTCTGAGGCAGAAATGGAAAACTTGCTTTGCTCATATAATCTGTATAATATGGAAATATGTCTGAAAAATTCTGTTTCCCTAACAATGGCAACCCAGCTCATTTCACACTCAACTTGCACTGCATCAGTGGATTATGTAATGAATTTCTTTGGGCATGGATAGGGAAACTGTATGTTTCCTCCAATTCTTCAAATGGAAAAAAATATATGCATTACAAAAGCAGATACCAAGCACAAATTTGTCCTTACTGGATTAAACTAGATATGGTTTAATCAGTTGCAATCTTGTGACTAATTGTACTCTGTAAGGGAGGAAATATAACTTGAGACAGCTGCATTTCTGAGACTTGTGAGCTGCATAGTGGAATGATCATTATTCCATAATATTGCCTAGTCTTCATTTTGTTAGTTGCCCTGTCTCTAGAGACCAGTACATAAACAAATAAGAAAAGATAAAGAATATAGTATAGAAATGCTGATACTTTTGACAAATGTAATTTAGATTAAATTATTCTTTACAGTGAATTATAAAACCTTAATGCTCTATAGGCTTGGTAATTTGTTTGCTACCATGTTTGCTAATCATCATTCTAAGGGAAGGCTAGATATATGTGATAATATGTTGGAAATGCAATGAAGAATTTGATGCTTTTCCAGCTACCAACTAGCAAGGTTTGTTTGTTGAGGTACAATTATGTTGTTTGTTGAGGTACAATTATGTTATTTGTTGTTACTTGACAAAATACTTAATCAGAAAATTACCACACTTAAGATCTCAAGTGCATTTCAGTGTCTTCTCCAAATTTCAGACAGAAGCCTGCTTCCTTCTGCCTCTGCCTCTATCCTTCTCCAAAAAGCCATATCACACATCTGTTGCAGACTTCCTAGAAATCTGCCAATTTCAGACTACTTTGAACTGAGGATGAGAGAAAAAGCTTTCATGGGTAATGTCCTGCCAAGTATCATGTCTCTTATATATCACTTGGTAGCAGCTGTGGCAGAACAGCATGAGGAGAGATTTAATTCCTGATAGACCATTTAGTATTTTATGGGTCATAACAAACATTTAAATTCCATCTGGAGACCATGAGGCAGTCACTGTAAATACCACAGAAGTACATAAACACTCACAATAAAATATCCTCTTTTGCCTCTCAATAGTAAGTGACTATTTTGTACCACATCTGTGTCAGCTCCTAACAGATGCCAACCTACAACACAATGAAAAGTGTATTTTTGCAGTCTAAGAAAACAATTCCCTCTCCTTGGGCAAAATAAACAAACAAACAAATCCCCAACAATAACAACAAAAAAACAACAAACCAACAACAACGAAAGCAAAACACAAAACCAAACCAAGTCAAAAACAAACAAAAACCAAAACCAAAACAAACCACAAAAAATTCATAACATGAGAGAGAAGCCTGAGAGACTATTGGTAAAAGTTCTGACTGTGTTCAGGTGGTGTAAGAGACAGTCCAAGGACCCTTTTCATCTGCCTCACGGTCATCTACGGACTGAGAATGATCCCCCCCCTCCAAAAGAACAAGGGCAAGAGGACCTCATGAGAGTCCTGGCCAAAATCAACGTGAGATGACAGCTCCACAGGTGTGTTCGCTGGGAGGCCAAAGCGTGAAAGGGTCGGAATGTCCCAGATGCTTGTGCCTACTTAGCCCAGGAACAGGTTGTTTTGGTATTGTTCCTCCATCATCCAAGCAAGAAGGGACTGAAGCGTCGGAGGGTTGAGAGCCCCCCTATGCCTATGCNTTTCCCTCTCTTTTCCCTTCCCTTCCCTTCGCATAATTGTGTCTTGGCACTCAATAAGGTGCGTTGTTGTGATTAAGGTAAAAATTCCCCGTTTGTGTTTCTTTTGCACCCTGAGATTCGGTTTAACAAACCACCACGAATCCTGCTCTATGTTAGCGGATCGTGACAGGTGATATGGCCTGGGGGGTTTTTTTTGTAGCAGGAGGGGACAGGGGGGGAAATAGGGGGAAAGCCACAGAAGTGGCTTCTGTAAGAAGCTGCTAGAAGGTTCCACCATGTCTGACAGAGCCAATCCCTGATGGCTCTGAAGATGGACATGCTGCTGGCCATGTAGAGAGGTTAGTAACACCTCTGTGATAACATATTTAAGAAGGAAATTAAAACAAAGGGAGAGAAGCAGCAGCGGGGCAGGACGAGGGATATGAAGGCATGATGAGGCGCTGCCGTGACCCTCATTCCCAGTATGGCAAGGTGCCGTGGCTGCTGCCATTTCGGCACAACCCGTGGTGAGCCCTGTCTGCCTGGTCACCCCTGCCCAGCTGCACTGTAGGCAGAAAAGCAGAGTTGGTGGTGGCAGCTTCTCCTCCCCAGTGCCGCACATGAAAAGAAGGTTTAAATAGCGTCAGTGCTGCAGCAGCCACCACCGGCTGCTCAATAGTGGCAGGGCCACCTGGCCGGCAGCGGAAGCATGACAAATGACTCCCCGGCACTGAGCTTGGACAAAATCGACTTCTCGGCTCTGCGGGGTCCTGCAGAAGATTTTAAATTAGTAGAACTTGTTGGCAGTGGTACTTACTGGCAGCAGTTTTTTCTCTTTTAGTCAAAGAGGAAGAAGTGAGAACATGTGAGAGAAACAACATGGTGACACTAAAGTCAGTAGAGAAAGAAGGGGAGGGAGTGCTCCAAGTGCTGGAGTCCAGATTCTTCTGCAAGCCATGGTGAGGACTATAGTGAAGCAGGCTCTTTCCTGCAGCCTGTGGAGTCCACAGAGGATGCAGAAGTCCACTCTCAACCCATGAGAGAGATGCTCACGCTGGAGCGAGTGGATGCCAGAAGAAACTATAAAAGACGGCACCCCATGGACAAGACACTCACGTTGCAGCAGTGGTGAGAGAACTGCGGCTTGTGAGATTGGAACCATGCTGGAGGAGTTCCTGGAGAACTGTCTCCCGTGGGAGGGATCCCACAGCGTGACAGAATTAAAACTCCTCGAGCAAATGGAAGAAGATCTCGGGTAATAAAATGACTAAAACTCCCCGAGTTCTATCTCCCTGTGCATTCAGTGGGAAAAAAAGAGGGGCAAAGAAGGGTATTTGAAAGACTTATTTTACTTCTCACTATCCTCCTCTGATCCTGTTGATAGTAAATTTACCTTATAATTTTAAGCTGAGCCTTGTTTTGCCATAGAGTGTTTTTTCTCACAATCCTCAAGTCATGAACACTTTGTTTTTTCACCTCTCTCCTCCACCCAGCTATGGAGAAAGAAGCTAAGTGGATGGTTTTTGTGAGTGTCTGGTGTTTAGCCAGCATCAAACCACGACACTGACTTCCATAATGTGACCTTAATATAATAATAATGGAGAAGCTTTTGCTGCCCCTAGTGATATTAATGAGGACTGAGAAATGCCTGCGTCTTTGGTAACTGAATATACACCCACTACCATCCAAATTTTATCTAGGATGTGTTGTCTTTTACCTTATGTGGCTTGTGAATTGTGTCAAAGAGAACTTAGACAGATAGTTCTGCACCACTGGAGCAAGGGAAACTAGTCTGATATCTGTTTTTAAATACCCTGTGGCAACTGATAGATGCTTTTTATCCAAATCTTAAAACTGGATGCTGCCATCTATAAAGAACTGTATTCTCCGTGTGTTGGATGATTTTTGTCTTATTTCTTTATTCCACAAATTTTCAGTTTAAGTCCTCTTGAGTCATCCAAGACTCTCATACTTGTTCTGAAACACAGTTGCTTTATTTCAGGTCTTTATCATTATTTTATCATCCTGTTGTACCAATACATATCTTATTGATCAGTGAACAGTATGTACGAACAAATATAAATGGAGACAAAATGTTTAGATGAAAAACTTCATGATGTTATTTTTGTGTTGTGACTAAACAATGTCAAATTTTTATGTAGTCAGTTAAGCAAATATCTTTTTCAAAACAAAGACTACCCATGATTTTAACTATTCTGAAAGGTTTTATCTTTAAATGGTTAAAGACAAGTATAAAATAAAAAGTCTAAATCCTGCTTCTTCTTGTGTACACATACTGTGTCAAAGTCTGAACACCCTGTCTGTATCATTGTATGCACTATCATTATCAGAGTGATAATTTGCTCTTAGGAAGCTCTAACATTCATCTGATCATAAATTCATACGCACATATATCCTCTAGAGCCCTAGAGAACCACTACTCTGCTTCAGTAAGTGGATCAAAAGAATGGGTCTACAAGACAGAGAGAAATTAGCAGCTTTGTGCTGTTGCTGCAGAATATGGAAGACTCCAGTTCAGATTTTATGACATTATACAGATACTACACTTTCTTCATTTGTCACATTTCTTTGATAGCTTGAAATGTTCCATTTTGCAGCATCTTTGTTCAAATGGCAAAAGACACCTGTGTTCAGCTTCAAATATCCATCAGCTTCAGTATTTCATGGTCCCAAACTCAACATGACAAAAACTTCAATTCTCAAATATTCTACTAAATTCCAAGTGCAAAATGTGTATCCACATTTTCAATGTTTTCAAAATTAGGGTAGCAATATTGAAGGAGATTGATAATGCGTAAAGAAAAACTTAAGTTGTTTCCTACAAAATTAATAGGCAATCTCAATGACTTTAACAAAGACACACAATGTTGCCGTGTGCTATGGCCAGGTTTCAGTTTCTACCATGGCCAGGCACTGCCGTCTCCCCCCTTCCTCCCCTGGTGTTTGGTTTCTCCCCCAGGAAGGTTCTGTACTCCCCAGTCTGCTGCTAGCCCGCCAAATTCAAACCCTGTGCCCCTACACCATAGGATGTTTTGTATCCTCCCCTGCCTACTCACAATGGTATATATGTTCCTGTAAGATGCCGGGCCAGTGCTTCCCTGGCATGAACCCAGTGCCCAAATGAAACACCTTGGGAAGCCCCTCCGCCTCGTCTCTCCTTCCTTGGTGCCCTGGACCACCAGCGGATTTAGGTGAACCCCTGCTGGACCTTCGCCAGCCCTGCCACTCCCCAGCGCAGTCTGGTCAGCCCCTGAAACTGCAGGCGGGTGCCTGGTACTTTTGCCGGTGGTACCACAGCAACACAAGATAAAGGACATGAAAAAAAAGAATTAAACATTACATATGGTGTTTGAACATGTACACAAATACATATGGGCTCACAGTTTCATACACATAGTAGAAAAATGTATGATCTGTACTGACTGCACTGGGTGGTTGCTACCTATGCCACAGGCACATACAAGTGATCTTATGCTAGTTACAATGGAAGATCTTCAGACAACTGTATTGCTGAATATGATATATGATATACGATTTTCAAGCAGGCTTGTCATTCAATGTGATTAGTGCAGTTCACAGTCACACCAAGTGATTGTTTCACCTCTTGGATTCCTAAAAAAGGGAAATGTATCTGGGATCTTTATCCTTTTAACATCTTTTTAATTTACTTCACAACAAGGAATACAATTAAATCCATCTCATCTAATTTTAGAATCATTATGTGTGATGCCTAAGATAGATATATTGCACAAAGCTGCAGAATGAATCAGAGGGCTAGTTACATTATTCTTTATCTACATTTGAATTACTAGTATAATTTCTTAAGTTGTTATGTAAAACTTTGCAGATCTCTAAACCTCTAAGAATCAGTAGCCTACCATTTGGTATATTATAGGTTCATTTTTAAAAGAATAAACTGAGAAAACTACAAAAGAAGTATTTGAAAGGTAAAAGTAATATTACTAAGTAATAAAAGGTAATATTATATTATTATAAGTTATGTTATTAATATGACCTGTCACTATAACTAAAACAACAAAAATAGATAAAACTTAAAAGCCAGAAGTGTCCATTGAACTTAGTTAAGACTGCAGATTGAAGGGGAGAGAGTACGTAGTTCATTTCAAGGCATGCTGCTTGCACAAAATGCTCACAGTGATCATCTTCCCATGGCTTCCCATGGATAATGTTCTTAAGTCTCACAAAAGCCTTCTGAAAGAAGTGGAGTCCAGCACGGTTTAAAAGTTGCAAAGCACTTACAGGCAGTTAGCTGCTCCTTGTTTAGATACCTCCCTTGTAACCAGCCATTGTAGGATGCAGATTACCTGTAAAGGACCATATTGCAAAGGCAGAGCTAAAAGTCTTTAAGATGACGAACATTACAGCCTCCAAAATGCACTAACACACTCCTGCCTAGTTATTCCTGTCTATTAGCATAGTTTCACCACATTGCAGTAATTATGATACAAAAAACCCCCAACCTTTAAAGTGAGACCTGTTTTTCAAAGGAGAATGAGAATTAAGGATGGTACATGCAAAATTTTCGCTGGCTTAATTTCCTTCCCCTCCTTCCCCATGGGTGGATTTTGTTTGAAACACATACTCCCAAATTCCTGACACTTTTCCAGATAGCCTTTGCTTATATCTACTCACTAACTTAGCTGCTTTGCCACAGCCTGAGGGAGTAAAGGAGGTAGAACACTAGGAGACAAGTGAGAGGAGTGTGGCACAGCCATAGCTACAGTGAATTTCGCTCTTACTGGACAATATAACTACTTTAGTGTCCTGTGACTGTGGCCCTGCTAAAAATTGTCCTTAACAAAAAAAATATAGTATTAAGACTGAAAGTCTACTTTCCAATTTGTTCCTTGATATAACATAATACATAATACAAAGACTTACTATGAAAATTTTCGAAATTAAAAAAAAAATAGGCAGCTCAGCCTATCAATGAGTTATTTTAAGTCTTCATTCCATGACTTTGAGAGTGTTTTGCTGCAAATAGGTACATTTTCTTCTGTTTTGTTGCATTGGTTAGTATCTTCTGACATGTTTAAAAAGGAAGGATAATATGTTTTTCTTCTCTAGACATAGGTGAATATTCTTGTGTACCAGTTCCTCCTACTTTAACTAAGTAATCATACCTGGTCTGTGGCATTCTAGAAACACTGTTAACCAATTCAGTACCTTGGAAAATCTTTGGTTTTATTCTTTTCAACAAGGATTGATAACTACATTTGCATATGTTGCAAGATTTTTTCAATTTTTAAATGGTATTCATTCTGCTGTTCGTTTGTTAGGATCAGAGAAATCAGAAATAAAGCAGTCAAATCAATATCAATTGCGTCATAAGATCATAATAGGCCTCTGCCCAGGAAGACATGAGCCCTGAGGTTGAGATAACAACTAGACTTTGCCAAAAGGTCAGAATTATCATATAAAATCATTTCTGGAAAGATAACAACAATTATTTGTGCTTTTTTTGCACTCAAAATAAGTTTCCGGAACCACACTATTATGGAAAAGGGTGCCTTACCAACTTTCTTTCTTAATTTTTGAATTTATCTTGCAATGGCATTGCTGTCCCAATGGACAGCACATTGCATAGAAAGCAGAAATGTGAAGAGAATATAAAATTCTATTCTTATGGGATCATCAACATGATGGTGGAAGCAGACTTAACTCTAAGTTTGCAACAGTGGGTAAAAAGTTTTCTCATTTTTCACACTACCAGCTGTTAATATCCACATTTTGCCTCAGACAGCTACCTTTCTCTATTTCCTCTGTGGAATTTTCATGCAAATTCTGCTGCAATGATTTCAGACAGCTGCATATTAATTACATGTTCTCATTTAGGCTCTGCTTAGGCTACTGGTAAGCTAAAATCAGAAACCATCACAATGATCTACACTAAGCTACTAGTACTGTCTCTAGGTACACACTGTTTCACATACTTAGAAAAAAATATTCTAAACTGTTCTTTTCAGTTTAGAAGCCTTAACTTATACAACATGATCTTTCTCCCTCAGTGGCATCACACATAGATATTCAAGGATAATAGTTTTGATACAATACAGGAAGTACAAGAATAATTTCATATTACATTCCATTTCTGGAGCATTTCCCAGATACAAAATAGTGATTACTTTTCATTTATGAAAAGTATTTTTTCAAATGAAAACACAAATGTTTTCCCTAGTAGTTTATAAGGGTGGATTTTTTGGCCAAGACATCATAACATCTCAATTCTATTTTTTACTGGTGTACTACTGTGACTATAAAGGCATAAATTCCCAGAAATCACTGTAATTCAAAAAGTAAAACAAACAGTTCCAACTTTGGGGTTGGATTCACAAGATTTGTGTATGGACTTAGTAGAACAGAAAAAAAACCATGTTCCTGCAGCAAAATATATTCACCAGTGATGAAGAACTAAGTGCAGAAGCCCTCTGTGATTGAAAGAGTATATTTTACCTTACCAGAGTGTGCACTGGCATTGTATTTGGGGTATTATGTAATAGGTATGTATCAGTCTTTTCTGTAACCACCAGTCAACTGGTCACCATGTCTTTGAGAAGTACTGTCACAGGATGTTTGGTGAACAATTTGTTCAAGGCACCAAATTTCAGAAGCAGAGGACCTGAGTTGTTGCAGACTGCACTCCTCATGCTCCCCACACAAGGTCTTTTCCTCTCAAGGCTCTGCCAGGCTTGCTTCTGTTCAAACTACTGTGAAGGGAGTGCTGCATAAGAAGAAGCAACACTTAGAATGAAAATATGTTTTGAGAAAAAAACAACTATTGAGAGGAGGAACAAGCTCTTCCTTCTTTCCTTCAAGGGGAATGATGAGAATGACAGAAGCTATGTGGATAATTAAATAACTAAAAGCACTTTCAGGAAAACCTAGCCAGATCTAAGCAATCCTATGAGTTTCATAGGTAGATAATATATGAATAAGTGAATAAAATTACATTAAAACTGCTGTCATTTTTACTATTTAAATCTCAGATCTGACCTTCTGCAGCACCTATTTTGTGATCTGCATCCATCAGACTCTACAGAACACAGAATTGTGGATTTTGACAAAAAAATCAAGGTTTTAATTTTTTCACAGCTGCTTCCAAATTAATCATAGATACATGCATGTAATCACAGTAACAGCTACTTAACAACCTAATGGCATTTTACTTATATATTTGTGCAAACAGATCACAGAAATAAAAACATTGCAACTGTTCCTAGAATTTCAGTAGATCTATGCGAAATGCTGTGGTCTAGAAAATGTTGTCTGTTAAGAACCACATGTATTTTATGTACCATTAAACTAAACAGTTAGGTTTGGTCACTCAGATTTTCTAAAGTTAATCTGTTTCATTCATTCATTTACGGGATAAAGTAAACACCTTTACTTAAAACCTTTAATCCCACCTTTGATCTAGTTAAAATTAATTAAAAATTAGCTATTAGTTCTAGTCTACATAATTAAGATTTTGTTTCCATTCCCCTATTTATTCCTGACACAGAGTTATTCTAATCACCAAGTGCAGATCCTTTTGATGACTGCAAACTGCTCTGAATTACAAGGGAATCAGAAATTGTTATTGTCAACAGAAAATAATCTATTATATTTAGTAGGGCAAACTATGTTTCCAGTCACAATTTGGTAAATCTGGATTCAGACAGTGAATTGCAGAGTTGCACCACATTTAAGCTTGTAATTCAAAAATAATTTTTAGATAATATTTTTTCTTAAAGTTTAATCACTGTTTAGGAAACTTACTGAATTGATGACTTTTTGAGCCTAACTATGTATGTTTTTAGTATTGAATACACTTAATTGTAGTGTTTCTTTTCATGTATAGTCATAGTTTGCCTCAGCACTTTTGGTCTGTAATTGCGTATAATCATAATTGCCTATTTCATTTCACTGAACCTGGACAGTTCATTAAGCTGGGGTTGTTAATTGCACTGCTGATGCTATGTAGCACAGAGATTTGCACGTTATCTTTTATAGACATGCAATAACTTGGCACTCATGTCAATTGATTCAAGTGAATCTAAGTTTTTCTTAGAGTTCATGGAAACCATATGGATTCCTACTCAGATACAGAGACAAACATGGTTTGCAAAAGTCTGCTTAGCTGACTGACCAGTTCTTTCAACTTTGTGCCAGTAAGAAGAAAAAATCTTGAAAATAGGTAAGATGCTTAACACAACTACTATTTTCTGATCTCATACAATAATAATCCATGCTATTATTATTTAAAAAAAAAAAAAGTCATTGGAGGCAAAATTAACACTTATTATCTAAGAACAGCATCATTTTAGTTGCCGAGATCAATTTTTTGTCATTCATCTGGGTGTTCAGAGATCTAGTATCGCATTGAAACAAAATCATATTGTTACATTTAATGCAACTGTTTTCATTGGTATAGCTACAAAGTCATCAAAGATTTCTTAGGAAAAAGAATGAACATGTTAACATCATCATTAATATACGGCTAATGGGGTGCCATTTGCCTGCTATGTAAAACTGTGATCAAATATTAATACACACACACATTTTGAATTAATATAGTCACTCCCTAATGAAACTTTGTCAAAAGCAGATTCCTGCATTAGAAGGAGTTATG
Organism: Pomatostomus ruficeps; assembly: GCA_013400735.1. Classification (NCBI taxonomy): domain Eukaryota; kingdom Metazoa; phylum Chordata; class Aves; order Passeriformes; family Timaliidae; genus Pomatostomus; species Pomatostomus ruficeps. The sequence continues at coordinate 356 of VYZT01059391.1, read as the reverse complement.
CCAAGATATTGAGGCAGTGTTAATGTAGATATTAGGTAATTTTTTTTACCTTATACTCTACAGTGCTGCCACAGTCTCCCTAATTTTATACCAGTCTTACTTCCTTAATCGCTACCTGAGCAGGATCTGCTCTATAAAAACTTTACTTCCATAAGTAGCATAAATGTGTATTTAATTTAACCACGAGGAATTGCTGTAAGTTTTCTAATATATGTTTTTGCCAGGATGAAAAACAGACTGCAAGTGTCCAAATATACATGTGCTCTCAGTACACACTTACTCAGGGTCATCTACCGTATTAATGAAGGCGGATGTCTCCCAGCAAGAAGAGAACCACAGTGTCGTGGTTTTGATCC